>WAAG01072684.1:162218-249367 GCA_013390105.1 Tichodroma muraria
CTCAGGCGCACGTTGCAGGAGCCGCGGATGTGCGCGGCGTTGAAGGAGAAGAAGGAGCGGCAGTCGAGGACGAGGCACTGCGCGCCGCGCTCCTGCAGCAGCCCCCGCAGCGCCTCGCACTCCAGCGCGCACACCCGCAGGTTCACCATGGCTGGGCAGCGAAGGGCGGGCGGGGCAGAGTGCGCGGAGGTGCCGCTGTCCCCGAGCGTCCCGGTGTCCCTGCGTGGCGGCCGCTCCCGCCCTTATATCGGGCCGCGCCGGCGGGACGGCGTTTTCTCAATGGGGCCGCGTCACGTGGTGTCAATGGGGAAGNACAGACCTGTGCGGACACGGCCCTACGGCGCGCAGCTCCCCAGCATAAATATATATTAAAAGATATATATGGAAACACACATAAATATGTATAACATATAAAAATATAATGTAAATGCACTATAAATATGTATAGATAACTATAAATATACACTATAAAGATATCTATATTATATAGAAATATCTAAAAACACATAAATATATATAAACACATATGTATAGGCGCGTATGTATGTATATGTGTAAATATACATATATACCTATATATGTGTATTTATATATGTGTGTGTGTATAGACGTGTGTATGTATATGTGCCTATGTCTATGTATCTATGTGTACGTGTGTGTGTCTGTATTTATAAATATGTGTGTATAAATTTGTATATATGTGCGTGTGTACATGTGTGTATATATATATGTATAAGGATATAGATATAGATACATAGGTATAGATAGATATATATGTATATGGATGGTTGATGAAAAACTCTGCATAAGGACCCCCCCATGCCCTGG
This sequence comes from Tichodroma muraria, assembly GCA_013390105.1. Classification (NCBI taxonomy): domain Eukaryota; kingdom Metazoa; phylum Chordata; class Aves; order Passeriformes; family Sittidae; genus Tichodroma; species Tichodroma muraria. The sequence goes on from WAAG01072684.1 coordinate 163,047, forward strand.
ACTGATCCCCCAGCATGGGCAGCAGCAGAGGGGCGATTCTGCCCCTCTGCCCCGCTCAGGTGAGGGGTGGAACAAGATGATTTTAAGGTCCATTCCAACCCAAACCGATCTGGGACTCTCTGAAATATCACACACACACACACTCACACACACACACACACACACGCACACACTCTGTCTGTATGGTACACGGGACCACAGGGACGTGGCTTAGGGTGGTCTCAAATTGCGGGCTTTAAAGGTCGTTCTCCATTATTTTAGGGTTGTTTTCCAAGCTGGACGGCTCTGTGTTTGCACACGCACCCATTCACGCTGTCCCCACCACTCCCAGCCCAGCAGCGCTCGGGCTGGGTCCCCTCCCTGCCAGCTGTCGCTGTCCCCTGCCGCGCGTCTCCGGGCTGGCTTCATCCTTCCACCCCCAGCACTGGCTGCTCCCTCCTTTCCCACAGAATTCAAGGCAAGGAGCAGCAGTGTGGGGATGCCGAGCTTTGGAAGAGGGTGTGATTATTCTCCTAAAATAGATGTATAAAGGAACGAGCATACACGTACATATATTTGTATTCATGAATAGGCATATCTACATGTACAGACAAACCCACATGTAAATATAGATGCGTACACATATATTTGTGTATATATTTGTAATGTAAACACGTATTCGAGAGTCATTCCCATCACATTTCATGGATATGGAGAAAAGGTAGCAGACCCATGCAAAGGTCACTTTTCCCCACTGAGAACTCCCCCAGGGGTCGGGGCTGCCCCGTAACCAGCAGGGCACTGGTGGGTAGTCTCTTTTTTTTCCCCCCTTCTTCGGTGCATCAGCACTTCACAAAAGTTTTCTTCTTTTCTGTGGATGACTGGCTTCCAACCGAGCCACTCGGGTGTTTCTTACTCAGGGCTTCCAGTCAGCGCTGCTGCCACTTCCCCTGCTCCGCTCTTTTGTCCCTTCCGCGTGTCCCCAGCCCTCCCGGCCGCTCGCCGCCCAGCACCCGGTCCCACCCAGACCTTTCCCCCAGCAATTCCTCTTCCCCCCGCACTGCCCTGCTGCTCCCAGCTGCTCCTTCCTCGCCCCACTCTGCAGCTCTTCGTTTTCACTTCCCCCCTCCAGCTGCTCCTTTTGGAGGACACCTCTGCACCCAACCCGCCCCTCACTCCAGGGCTCCTCTCCCCCCTCCTGCCCCACCAGGCTCCCACCCATCGCTCCTCACATTTTCTGTCTCCCCCAACGACCCCCAGGGTTTGAGCACCTCAGACCAGCCGGGCTCTCCAGGGTTTTCCAGGTTCCCAAGGGGGTCCAGGAGGAGGGGCAGGGACAAGGGCACGGGTGGGCGAGTGCCAGCTCTGGCTCACCCACAGGATTATCTCTGCTCTGCTGAGAAGTGGATTTTCCTGCCAGAACTGCAGCCTCAAAGTGAATCTGTTATTTCAACACGTTCCTTTAAAATAAACACAGGACCGCTCTTTTCATTCCATTTATTTATTGTTGTTCTTTTAGCTGTGGGCTGGAAGCAGATGGCGGGAGGAACGCTCACACACTCGGGTGCTGGGAAATGACTCCTCTCCATCACACCAGCACCCACTGGCAGAGGGACCCCGCAGGACCCATCAGCTGGGCAGGTGACAAGTGTCCCACCACAGGGACCTCACCCCCGGTGGCAGCAGACCCAGCTGTCCTCCTTGGATGTGCTCCCAGCCAGCACCTCAGAAGATGTGACATCACTGTGACACCAAGCTCTGGTGACCTTGCACATCATCTGTCCAACACCAGCCTGCCCAGATTGTTCTAAGGAGATGAACAGCAGGAATTCTCCGTGATGGATTCCTTGCCAACTTCTTGCAGCACAAGCCAGCATGACAGATGGCCACAAGACAGGGCTGTACTCATCATTTTTCCTGGAGGAAATGGACCCCAGACACGGAGCTTTCTGTACCCAGGAATCGCTTCACTTTTCTCCTTTGGAATGTGATGTGGGAGCGACTTAAGGCATCTCCTGGCAGGAGCACGGGACAGGCAAAGAGTCTGTCCAGCCACGGTGGAGAACCCCTGTGGGATTAGGAACTGGGGGCATCCTTAGAATAATGAAATCGCAGAATGGTTTGGGCTGGAAGGGAATAAAGAGCATCTATTCCACCCCCTGGCTGTCTCACAGGTACCCCTGTGCCACTGACAGGTTTTTCTCTCCTTGTCCTAAACCCTTCTCAGTGTCCCACAAATCTAAAAGACAGAGATACTTTTTTCCCCGAGTCCGGCATCTTCAATTTTTCCCAAGTTTAAAGAAATTTCCAGGCCTGCCACCTGCCCAGCCAAGGGACAATGTGCTCTCAATGAGATCCACGTTTCTCATCATGATGTTAACCAGCACCACACAAAAATATTGAATACGAGCCGGGTAGCTTGGCTGCTCTGAGCCAGTGCAGGGATGACACCCCACGGGAGGCCTCTGCACAAAGGGAATTTACCTCCACAACAATGATAATTGCTTTTCGATGCACTTATGTAACTGAGACTTTTGAATCTGGTCTTGTTTATACCCGGTGTAAATCAGGAAGAAAAAAATTCATCACATGTGGCAGTGTGTACTTAATCACTCACAATCCTGCGCTGGCTATTTCCTTGCTTTATTTTTGTTTTCTTTTCTTAAATAAACCTGCCGTAAGAATGCAAGAAAGCAGAATACAAAACCGGCCTGAAGTGGCTTTTCGCAGCTCATACGGCTTGAATGACTTGCTAAAGGGCTCGTTTTCCTGCCGTAACAAAAGCCAGGAAATACAAAATTAACCCCTTCCCAAAAATAAAAAAATAAAAAAATCCCTGTTTGCACTGGGGCCACGATGCCTTTGTGAGGGTAAGAATAGAAACATGAGCATGGAGCGTGGGGGTGGGAGGTGACGCTTTTCTGTGAGCAGATGGGACCCACTGCCGACTGCCTTTATCCCCGGGGCTTAAACAGTTCCCTGTTCCTCTGCCAAAACATGTCCGAGGACATGAGGACATGAGGACATGAGGACATGAGGGTGAGCATTAGGGACTTCTTGGGAAAATGACTTCATGGCACTTTGATCATGGCACAGCTGAGTGTGGGCTTTTTTGGTCCCAGCAGACCTGAGACCTGTCCTGGCTCCTCCAGGGACCAGGAGTGTCCCGGTGCAGCCCGGGTGATGTTTTCTGGGGATGACAGAGATGCAGAGAGCTTCTGCTCTGCCTGACAGCGATGCCGGTTTGTCCCAGCTTGGTGACAAGTGACGGTAACCCCTGGCCTGGAACGGGCCCAGGGCACAGACCGGTCACCCAGTCACACTGGTTATTCAGGCTTTTTAACCACTCACCCATGGCCACAATCAAATGGAGCCACTCCAGAATTACGGCACCACTGGAACAGCCCCCAGCCTGGATCTCGCTGCCTTTTCAGTGCAAGTTTTGCCTGAATAAAGATATGAAGTATCGAGCCCCAACACTTGAGACACAGGACAAAAATGCATGTGGGAACATTTGGAAACCGTGCTGGATGCATTTCTTCAGCATGTGTAACATTTTCTCTGAATTCAGTTTCACAACCCAGCATTTCCTTTTGTAAATATTTGGACAGATTTTACAGAGGTACAGATTCATAAGAAACAGAAGGGAAAAGAAAGGAAAGATATATTGGGAGAGAGAGAAATAAAAAGAAGGAAGCAAGCAAGCAAGGAAGGAGGGAAGGAAAGATGGACAGAAAGAAAGAAAGAAAGAGAAAGAGAAAGAAAGGGAAACAAAAAAAGGACTCAGAGATGAAAGGTCACAATAAACAGAACACAAACAATATAAAATTACTGATGACTCACTCTACAATGAAAACATTACTTTTTATTCATTTAAATCCCAAGATTTAACCCTTTGGCCAGGGTTTGGCTGAGCTCAGACTGCCTTAAATCCTTCTCGGAGCTGATGAGAAGGCGGAATAGGGTAGCAGGACGGTAAGTCCTAACTTGTTAGAGAACCAGCATGAGTTGAGGTCTCAGCAGGACAGCATGAGAACCAGCTCCGGGCTGGGGTCTCACTCCTGGAGAGACTGGCTGGAAAACCTGGTACATTTATTTCTGTGGGCCACGAGTGAAAATAGAGTTGGTGTCGGAGCTCGGATATTTCAACCGGCGACACATCTGGATCCCGATGGGCTTTGGGGGATGTGGAAAAAACCCCTTTTCCCCCAGCCCTGCCTGAGGAAATCTCCGCTCGCTGCTCCCAGGGCTGGCCCAGCAGGGGCTGCCAGCCCCGCACGGGGGGGACCGCAGTGGGCACTGCCTGGAGCCCGGGCTGCCCAGCACGGGCTGCTGCCAGCTCCCATCCCTCGCTGGCGCCGCGGGCAGCGCTTCCCAGCGCTCCCAAAGGCGAGGAGCTGCAGCTGGGCTCTGCCACCGGCTCTGCCAGCGGGGCCCCGGCCCCGCGAGTCCGCCCGTCGCAGCGCCCACCAAATGCTCGTCACGGCCTTGAATCTGCAGCGTGCGGAGTCCCCCAGCCCAACAACTCTGCAAGTGTGCGGAGTCCCCCAGCCCAACTCTGCAAGGCTCCGCTCTGCTGGAGCAGCTCCCGCAAGCCCCAAGTTCTGCTTTCTCCCGCGGTGACTCACAGCGCTGCCTCGGGCGAGTTGCTTAGTGCTGCGTTTTAACGTGATTACAGGCATTACGGAGCCAGCCTGGGATACCTCGGATTTGATAGTCAAAATCGTTAAATACCTGCCTGCAAAGGAAAGTCTCTTGGAATTAGTGGCACTGATACACTTCACAGCTCTGGGATCAGCTTAGTAGGGCAAATGGTTTAGGCAATTTAATCTTACATTTAATTGCCTCTATTAATCTGCTATGAATCATGCCTCGCACTAGGCATAAGGGTATTTATTCAATAAAATCGCTGTATTTGTAAAGTTCTCGTACTTCAAGATGAAAGGCATTAGATACACAATAAAATATACTTATGGGAAATTATCCTTCCTATTGCTGGGGTGGGTATTTTCTCAATAACATCTCCTGATGGCTGGTAGGGCAAGGCAAGGCTTCCGTGGGAGGAGGCTGAATTTGAATAGAAAACAAATGACGTAGCTCTCACCAAGGAGCAGGGAGAGGCGTGTTCTCCTCCCCAGAAACATGAGCCTTGGGTTTATTGCCTGTCAGGTGATGTCAGCGTTTTGTGGGCGCAGTGACTCTGTAAGAGCTTCAGATTCCCAGAACCGTCCATTCTCATAAAGATTGAGATAAGAGCTGCTGAGGCACTCGTTTGCAGGTTGTTCTTCTGTTCTTCTTATCTTTCCAGCGAGGTGGGACGTGGCACAGGACAGGCTGATGTTGAACCTGGGATTACTCTGCCCATTAGGACAGAACAGAAGGGATAGAGCTGGAGTTTGGCATCTTTTCCCTGTCCTGGAGCCACCACGAACCTGTTCTCCACTCGTTGTAGCTCCATCTCTTCCCACCAGGGAAGGGTCTGTAAACCCAGTGTGACCAGCAGCTGTGAGAAAGAATCTCATGTTCACAACTTCTCCCAAATCACAAATAACTTTAGGTGGGTAAAGCCAGCTTGGGATCATACAGGACTTTTAGGGCTGAAAGGTACAGAGCTGATGGAAAGGCATTTCTGACTCCTCCTGAAGTCCTGTGCTAAGCACAGGAATCAAGGGAAATCCTCCTGCTGTACTTCCACTGTTCATCTGTGCCACTTCTGCCATCCTCCGGGTCTGAATTTGATCCACATTTAATGGCTTTAAAAGGGGTTATTTGCTGCGGGGACAGAAAGGGAGGATGTAACAGCAAAAGCAACCGGAAACTGTCCGAAATAAAGTGAGGTTTCTGTTACCAAAACCCACAATTCCTGCATTCCAGGACTATGGAGTAACTCGGTGTGGGGACCCAAGAGCGACCCTTCATGAGAGCACATCAAAAAGTAAAGAAACTTGTAAGGAAAGCAAGGCACAAAGAAATTCCAGTGGATATTACACTGCACGTGCTCCAGCTGGGTCCCTTTGCTGCTCTTGTTCCTCTCTCTGTGCCTCCTTACTCTGAGCTTCCAAGGTGTTCATAACCAATCATGGTGTTTAAACCATAACTGTTAAAAAATCCCCCCGTGCCGGTAAATACAGAACTGCTTGTTCATTCTGTGCCCTGCAGTTTGTGACAGTGTTTGCAAAATGACACGATTCCCTCATGTGATGGAGGGAGGTGATGTGTGTGTAATAGCGGTCAGTGAAAACACAGCATTACTCATAGGGGACAAGAACACTTGGTGTTTGGGATATGAAAACCTTTAGGCTGTGGAAAAAGCCAAACTTTGGCCCACGGTGCTGTTTCCAGGAGCAAAAGAGAACACATGGGGCAGGGTGAGTCACCTCTCTGCCACTCGAGGGGGACAGGGGCTGAGATGCAGGAGAGGGATCTGATGATCCATTTCTTTCTCCCTGAAATGCCTTGTCATGGCCACTCCTGACCCTCCCACGTTGCTCATGGGCCACTTGATAAAACACAGGGCTGAGCTGATGTCATGGCCTTGCTGCAAAACCTCCAGGTGAGTCCAGTTCCGTGCTGTCCTCTGAGGCGCTGGACAAACTGTTTCTTGGTGGGGGCGGATGAGGAGTGAGGTGACACAGCAGCATTGGCTCCAGTGGATTTGCCCAAACTTGGGACATTTCTCGTTTCTCCTGAGGGGTGGCCACACATGTGGACAGATGCCCTGTGGCTCTTGGAGCCTCCCTCCAGCTGTGATTTCACCTCGGCCACCACCCAAAATCCAGAGCTCTGTTCAGAGACAGGCCCAGACCAAGGGGTGCTTGCAGGAGCACACTTCTGAGGTGAGAAAGTGTTTCTTACAGCTGCTGCGGTGTAAAGAACTCCATTCCCATTAAAATCCAAAAAAGCCACCCATAAAAGGATGAGGGGAGACCTAAAATGGAAATGGTTGGAAACTGGGGGAGACTTTCCTTTGAGTGTGGCATCTCCTGGAGGGCATGAGCAGCCAGAGAGCCCCATGATGGTCCCACCCTCACCTGGGTCATCTAAGCTTTACCTGGATCATCCCAACCTCCCCTGGATCATCCCAGTCTCACCTGGATCATGCCAGACTCCCCTGGAGGGGGGCCCTGGGTCTGGTGAGGCTGGCAGTGAGAGAGGGAAGGCAAGAGATGCTCTCTGGGTTTAAAACTGATCTCACCACTGAGAAGCACAGTGTCCCACATGGAATTTGAGGACAAGAGTCCAAGTGTTTTCCCAAGGCCTGACACAGTTATTTCCTTATGTTTTTATATATCTCTCAGCCATCTCTGAGAATCCTCTCGTGGAATCAGGTCAATCAATAATTAACATTGCCATCCCCCAGTTAATGGGTTGAGCCAGTCACAACCATAACCAGGCTGGAAAAAAAAAAAACAAATTCAAATTGAATGACTGAATAACATAAGGGGCTTCTGTTAAACATGCAAAAAAAAAAAAAAAATTAATTTCACTGGGTATGTTTGAGCACATTTATTTGAAAACAGCCCCTGACTTCAGCACACAGGATTTCAAAAATGTGTGAAATGTGAGCCAGAGGCTGAACTCCTCAATTTGGCCTCTGATCAATTTAATAATTCAAGGCAGTTTTTTCCTCTTTTTTTCCTCTTTGTCCAGTTCAGGTTTAGCTCACGTGCCAGGTTCACCAGTGGGATGTGCCTCATCGATCAGCAATCACTTTTGTTTCTTCTTGATTTTTTTTTTCTTGAAAAAGAGGAACAAGAAGTGAAAATAGCTGAAGGAGTGGGGCACATTCTCAAATGGTAAATACAAGAGGAACATGAATCATCCCCTTATAGAAATGACGAGAAAGGATGAAAAAGGTAACGGTTTGGGAGAAGCAAGTTATGTTCTACATGGCTGATTCAGCTCTCTGAGTGAAAATGAATCATCAGAATATTTAAATCATATTACCAGTATTAACACACACAAAACCCCCAAGCTCAGGAAACCTTTGTTATGAAACAAATTTGATAACAGGCAACAAAAGAACAAAGGAGCGCTTGCTAAAAGCCTGCGCTCAGTTCTGCTGCGTGTCCCAGCCCACAGAACCTCGGAAAATCGGAGCTTGCTGCAATTGCCATCACAATGCCCCACTTAAAGCAGAGCACTGAGGAGCCTCACAGCCCCAAACCTTCAGAAAAAACAGGCAGGCTCTCGTGTGCCTTCCAGAGCTTTTACACGGGGGCAGTGACAGTGGTTTTTAAAATAATCACCCGCTGGGGAGTGCGGTCTCCGGGGTAGTTACTCCTGAGGAAGGATTCACTGCTCCTGAGCACACACCGTGAGTGGAGGATACAGACAGCAGCTCACAGACCTGAGGGGGAGCTTTGACACCAGAGCTTTTCTTATCTGGTTGAACCCCAGCCCAAGTTACAGCATTAAGGAAGCTGTAACACATCAGGTTTCAGGCAGGATCCAGGTGGAGATAACAGAAAGGTCAAAGGATGGTTTTAAATCCCCTTATTTTCCTTCCACTGGTCTGGCTCAGCTTAGTTTGGCTGGGCAAGAAGTGACCCATGCGTCTGGGGATGTTTTCTTTGCATAGGAAACAGCCAGGACCAGGATATGTCACAGCAGAGGCAGCAAAGCAAACCACAGGACTCCCTTACATAATAAGCTGCAAAGGTTTTCTAGTGAGAGATCTTGGTCAGAAAAAAGTGCATTTGTGTATTCCGTAAAAGTTTGCCACATTTAGTTTTCTCAACACCAAAAGAAACGTGTCTGTTCAATAGCTGGAATCCTCAGAGGGCTCAAGATGAGGTAGAATTCCATATCCAACTGATTTCTGGTTTGTTTTTTAGTCTAAATCTAGTAGCTTCTCTCTCAAATCTCCCATTTTATCTTTCAACACTGGCTCTAAGGAACAAAAGCTTCCATTCTCTGCCAGCGAGCAAGAACCCCGACGAAGATTAGACAAAAAACCCTGAGCAGCTATTTTTAATAAAAAACTTTTTACTAAAGGAATGTATATTCCTGAAGTAAACATGGACAGGAAAGGGAGAAAGGGAGACTGACCAGCAGGGAGACAAACGCTGCTCCACAGAGAAGCCTCTGAAACATCTGGAATGTTGCAGTGAAAGGTTATTTACCAGGAACGTCAGCCAGGCCCAGTGCAGATGGTTCTCATTAGTCTGAGATCAAGAGACCAGCAAGGCTAAAAATATGTGTTTGCTTTTTTAGAAACTGGACTTGGTCTTCTGTGCTTCAAAAATAATAATCACCCTTACGCAACTCCCGCGACTTAGAAGTATTTTCTTGGAATATTGTTTGGCACGCTGGTTGGGATGCAGACTCTGTGCCTTTGCTATTACTCACACAGCCCTTCCCCCTGAGGCTTTGGTGATGTATCTTTTACTTAGAAACAGGAGGATGGCACATCACGCCAAAAAAATGATGACTTTTGTTTATAAAGTGACAAAATATCTGAATTTCTGCTCTGGGCTCGGCTCTTGCCTGGAGTAAATGTGTGCAGCTTCCCTGGAATCCACTGGAATATTGGATGGAGTCACTGTGGGGGCCAGAGAGCCACTGGCAACAGCACATTCCGTGCCAAGCACTGCACCTGGGGCAGCTCGGAGTGCTCATGGTTTTCTTGGGAATCTGTTTGGAAACAGTTGTTTAGAATCAAAGGAAAAACGTTGAGTTACATCAGGCAGGAGCCTGGCTCAGAGAGAAGGAGAGCAGGCAACTGTAATTCCAAGGGGAGACGAGAGGTTCTGATTTCTGCTGACGTGGTTTATGAGGCCACCCATCCCTAGGAATCCACCTGCCCTGGAGGCCCCGGGGACTTCAACGAGATTAGCAGCTCTTGCATTGCCCATCATAGCACATTTTGCACTGAAAGCTCTGACTGTCAGCCAGCAGAGCACGGGGAGAGGGAAATGTCATTCCACAGGGAATGGTTCAGAGGTTCTCAATGGGCTTTTGCAGCTTCGACTCAGATTTTGAAACCGTGGGTTCAGTAGGAGGGAAAAGAAGGGAAAGGAAAAGAAGGGAAGGGGAAAGGTGAATGTGGTCCAATGAACAATTCTGAACTAAAAGATTTGAGCTCTCAGTGGAAATACCGAAGAAAGTTGTTCACATCTTTCTGATGGACCCAAATTGAAAAAAACAGGTTTTGGAAGAATTCATGTGATAAAATGGTTCCCACTGCCATGGGTTGTCCAGTCGTGACCAATCCAAAGCAGAAGAAATGCACAAGGTCTACTGGACGCTGTTACTAAATCCAGTATTTTTGCTTGGGTGATAGAATTTGGGATGATATAGACCTTAAGTTTTAAGCCTGGGTACAGCAAGGCTCAGTGTGGCCACCAGCAGAAAGCTGATCAGATGATAGATGAGTGCACTCTGTCACTTAGCTTTGAATCACTTCCTTTTCTTCGTTTGTTTTCTTGTGGTCAGTACTGCCAGAAAAAATAATATTTTGAAGGGGAAAAGTGTGATCACTGCTTCTCTCATGGGATTTCAATTTGTGAAGGATGGTTTCTCAGAGAGGCTGGCTGCAGTGAGGGATCCTGTGAAGTCTGAGGTCCTCCTCGGCAGATCTACAAAAATGACTTTGTGGGCTTTTATTAGAGTTTTGGGGGTTTGGGCTTTTTTCTGAGCAGGGCAGCAGAAAAAGCACCCCAGTGTCTTTCTGTCAGTGAAGAACAGCACAAGCAGGCTGCAATGAGAGCAGGGAATTCTCTAGTCTCCTTTGGAAAAGGGGGACAAAAAGCAATGGATAGAAACTGATACACCTGAACACCAGGAGGAACTTCTTCCCTGCGCAGTGCCCAGCCCTGAACAAAGAGCAGAGAGGGGATGGAGTCTCCCTCACTGGGGATATTGCAGAATTTTCTGGATGCAATCCTGTGCCCTGTGGCTTGGGATGGCCCTGCTGGAGCAGAGAGGTGGCACCAGTGACCCACCTGGTCCCTTCCAGCCTGGAATTTCTGTGAAATACCAGAGGCAGCCTCGGCAGGCAGAGCAGGGGGGATCTGCCTCTGCCCGGGCTGCATCTCCTGGGAGAGGGAGCACTGGAGTGTGTAGGGATGTCTTCTGTCACCTCCCAGCAGCATCAAACCCACCTCAGGAAAAGAACAGAAGCAGCTGAAAAAAGGTGAAAGAGCTAGCAGGAGCGTGGTCAGAATGAGTAAACGATCCCCGAAGTATTCAGTGACAAATTCCACTCTCATACACAGGACTATTTTTTGTTGTTGTTGTTTTGAGCCCAGCACTGAGCATTTCTTGAAATAACATCAGCCCCCTGTCCAGGGCTGTGCTCAGCTCAGCAGGGCTGTCAGCTTGGCAAGTGGGCGACCTTCTGTGTAATGTATAATTCAAGTATCCAATACACAAATGATTGCAGCAGAGGCAGAGAACATGCAAATTATGTCCCACATCCTGCTGTTAGTCATCCTCGGGGGGAGGGGGGGAACTCACCCCTCCAGAGCCAGGATCCCAGAACACACTGTATGTTTGTTAATCCTCACTTTTTTAAGTGTTTCGACAGCAGCAGCAACCTCAAGGCCCTCCTCTTGAAAATGACTGTTACCTAAAACTCCTGGAGTAAAAGACTCAGTCCTTTCCCCAAAAACAGCAAACAAATTATCCATGTTTCATTTTACTGCTGCAGAACAGTTAGAGGTATTAATTTAAAATATGATAGCAAATTACACGGAATCTTCCATCAAAGGGGATCAAAGCACTTTGCATATTAATTACATTTCAGAATAAGTCTCTGAGCTAAGCTTTATTACAGGAGATAGTGAGTTTTAGGGATTCATCTGAGCGAGAGGAAATCAGGACACCTGGGATTTACTGTCTGTGACGTGCTGCCTAACATTCCTTCAGAGCCTCTGTGCCTCAGTTTCTCTGTCTGTAGGAGAAGAATGGTTATATTTAACTTTGTTTTCAAAGGCTGAGAAAGAAAATCCTCTGGCATAAGTAATGTGTGAGAGTTTACGTGGCAATTCCAGCACCAGAGCAGTGCCTGCAGTAGGAAGGGAGGTGAAGTGACAGATGTACCCAGTGGAGTCCTAAAGCTGCTCTGTCTGCCAGGAAATTTCCCACTGGAACTTCCTTGGGGGTGCCAGGATCACTCCTTCCCCCTTCCTCTCTCAAATATCCTGAAGGCACAACGGGGACCACCCGAGCAGCCCTCACACTCACAGCCCTGAGCACCTCCTGGGCTTGGGAAGCTGCCACTTTCACTGTGATTTCTAGGAGATAACCTTCTGTTTCTATCTGACAGCTGGGTGCAATCTAAGGATGAGATCATCCAGGTTTTCAGGGGCTGTCAACAGGAAATAGGTAGCAAAGCTCCTCTAAAATTTCAAATTTCAGTTGAGAGTGATCTACAGGGTTCATGCTTGTTGCTCTGCTCGTGCTCTGTGTGCTTGAGAAAGCTTTCTAGAAGAGACCAGAGGGACAAATCCTGCTCATTTCTTAGTGTATCTGGGACAAAATAATTCACGAGAATGAATCTAGAGTCTCTTTCTAGCAATAATGACATGAAAATTCATCTCATTTTACAGCACTGATAATCAGCGGCTTATGAAAAAAGAATCAAGAGCAAATACCCTGAACAAAGGTTACTATCCTTTGTACAATCATTTAAACAGGTCATGTAGAATGGTAGATGTGACTAAACCTGAGTGGCTGCATGTCACGAGACCAAAGATAAAATGATGAGAATCAGCAACAATAAACCAGCCCAAGAGTGAGAGGATGGGCCAAGCAGCATTTGGCTCCCCATTATCAAATATGCCAAGAATAACCAAAACAAACATTCAGCCCAACCTTGGGTGAGCACAAGATTAGATAGGAGTGTGCAGAAGGTTATTGAGGTCCCAAATCATGGCAAATACCAACTTCCGTTTGGACTTTAGCAGGAAGGATGTTTTTGAGTGCTCTCTGTGTGCCCTGAGAGGTGCTGGACTCTGTTCTCACACAAAGTCCACGTGCTGGGGGGAGGCCTGTCCTGCTCCAAAGCCTGCCGAAGCCTGTTTATCTTGCTTAATCATTTACTGGAATTCAATTTGGTGCTGCCTGCAGTGGCAAAGGAGGGGTTCCTGTGGACAAGCCAGTGCACTGGGATGGGGTTTGTTCCCTTAGAAAGGAACTGGGATGGGTTTTGCTCCCTTAGAAAGGAACTGGGATGAGTTTTGTTCCATTAGAAAGGAACTGGGATGGGATTTGTTCTCTTAGAAAGCAGAATGGCCTGTACAGCATCTGGGAGGAAGGGGAACACAGAGGAAAGCAAAGGAAAACCTTCAATTTTCCTGGCAAGATCAGAGCCAGTGGAAGCTGAAGGACTGGAGAGGAGAGTGTTCTGGGGTGAGCCCAGACCTTTTGCAACCAATCCAGTGCTCCCCACGGGGCTGCCCTTCCTCTGTTCTACGTGGCACTGCCAGCAACAGGAAAGCCACCGACGTCACCATGGATTTGCTTCCATCCCGTTCAGCAACTGGCACAGAGCCCCCGCCCCAGTGGTGCACAGCTAGGGCAGGTGATTTCTGCAAACTCCAGGGAGAAGCCCTTGGCAAAGTGCTCTGGCAGAGCCCCAGTCCCCACTGGAAGCAAACAAATCCACTCACTGCCCTCCATCTCTTCCCTTGTCTCATGCCCATGCAAACAAGGACAGCACGAGCAGCAAAAAGGAAAAACCTGGCGGTTCCTGGGCTGCCACTGCCACCAGTGTCAGCACTTGACAGAGCTGTTCTGAGATTTGGCTTGCTAATGTCTGAGGAGTTGAGATGAGAACGATTATGGAAATGAGAGACAGAAGTCTGGGACAAATGCTGCTGGATTGCTCCTTATGGCACATGTTCTCATCTGCAGCCCTTTGTAATTGCAAAAAATGGTGCCTTGCAGATACCTTGGAGGGACTGGAGACAGACAGACAGAAGCATCTCCTCATCAGGAAGTCTGTCTTGATAGGCAGCCAAGATCCGAGGGGAGCGTGCATTATTTGCTATTATCATCATCATCACCGTGCCTAACCTCATTTCCCTGGAGATTTGACTCCAGTGGAAATGCATGCAGGGCTGTCCTGGGGTTTGCGCTGCTTTTGTCACCCATGCTGCCACACAAGTGCTTCCCATGGAACTTTGTGCCTAAGGAATGGGTCACACACTGCCCAAAGCCCCCTGAAAACTGCTGGTTGCTATTGCATGGTGCACTTGAAAGCCACAAGAGAGCAAAAAACTGGGTGTGCTGTGAAACACCTGCAGAGGCCACCCGGCTCCCCTCTGACACCGACTCCAGTGCAGGAAAGCGGGACAGCAGAAAATCAGTAGCAACGAGGTAAAGTTGTTTTATTTGTGCCAAAACAGAATGATGAACCCTGAGCTTTTTTTGCATATTGCATGTGCAGGAACATGATGTCAACACCTCCGTGCTGCAACAGGAAACAGAAGATAAGACTTGGTGAAGCCTCAGCTCTTCCTGAGAACTGACCTACCACTGGTTTTGTTTATGTTGTGCTTTACAAAGCCGAGGATACCAACACAAATAATCTTTTTTGGCAACTTCAGCCTTACTTTTATTTCCAAAACAGTTTTAGGTGATCGCCGGTACCTCTTTTATTTCTAAATACTTGCCTAATTTTGAGATATTGTATTGTGTGTATACAAATGCTGCACCATCTGCAGTTTGGGCTGTACAGCCACTGTGTGGAAATTCTTGACTGGATGACAAAAAGGAATAAAAAAGAAAATGAAAAATGGTGTGCTAGTCATAATTACCAGGCATTCCAGAATATTTTTCTGGAGAAGTTATTTGTCCTAAGGATTCATATGCCTGCTTTATAATTGCCAGATGACTATGCAAATATTAGCAGTGACATGACAACAAATGACATCCCCCCACGGATGGAAATGAAGCGAAATCTAAATTTACGAACCACTCATTTTCATTATTCATCTAAGCCTAATCACAAACACTGGGAAATGTCACTGTAAAATCCAGGGAGGTTTTATTTTGTTGTTGTTTTCTCTGAACTGAAAATCAGAGGCTGTTTCTTTACTCTGGCAGCTCACTGAATTTAGCACCCGCTGCCCCTGGTGCGCTTTCAGGGCGGCAGCTGAAATTCGTCAGAGTTTGTGGGGCACTGGTGCCTGGGAGCACAGAGAGTGATGCTCCACGAGGAAAACTACTCCTGAAAGGAACAGAAGCCGGCACAATGGAGCCACTGATTAAGGAGAACAATCCTGGAGGATTTCCTATTATGCCGAGCTTTAGGAGGAAACGGCAAAGCAACGCAAAGGAAATGAGTGCATTTGCTCAAAAGGAAAAGGTCAGCCAGCCCCAACTTTTCAGCTTTGATATACATGTGGCATTCCAACTCCCATTTTTATCACAGATTATAGCTTCCCAAGGCCCTCAGGAAGCTGACAGAGAGATTGTGAGGTTATTGGGTGGTGTGAGAACGGAACTACCTATGATTTACAAACTTGTCATTGCAGCACAGCCACTTCTGTGCAATGAAGAACAAAGCAACCACCCAACAGCATCCCTTCTGCATCCTCATCACACAGCTTTAAATAACAGCTGCAGTCAGCAGCAGAGAGATTCAAACTTCCCCCTTAAAACCCTCTGCAAAGGGAGTGTAACAGAATGCAACATGGACAGGCAAAAGCTGGTGAATGGCAAATCTACACAGATTCTCCCAGGTCTCCTTCACATGGACATAATTCGAAGTTAAACAGCAGTGATGGTAAATACAGAAAAATCTTTGAGGCAAAATATTGTTGCACTTGGGAAAAAAACCATACAAGACTCCTGGGTTCCATCCATAATAATCCCATTGCTTCCCTATCACAACTTAATCTCCCCTAAATTTAATTCCCTTATTTATAAAATAGAAACAATAATACTTAACTCTGCCACGGGCCATTGTGAAGTGGTGAATCTTCACTGCTTGTCCTAAAGAAAACCAAACTATTACTGCCTGAACAAATGGACTGTTTCTATTAATGCAATAGAGGCAATGGGATTCATATTATTTCAGTTATGCCTCAGCTTTCTCAGCTTTTGTACAGCTTTGAAAACCAACTCTCAACTCTCTATGTCTGTTGAAAGCAGATGCTGAAGTTGTTGATGCAGGACTAAAAGAGACTTATGGGATTTTAGCTAAGGAAGGACAGCACACAGAGAGAAACTGTGGCACTGCTGAGGCTAATGGGAATACTCACAGCATATAACACAAACCAGCTCCTTGTACAGCATCTTTTGTATCTCAAGAGCCTCACTGAGACATAACTAAAATACCAAATCTAAAAGGCTTCCAAACGCTACCTCAAGACGAGACTGGTAGAACAAAATTTCAGTCCATGGTACTTGAATGTATAATGAAAAATCCATTAGTGACTCACTTTTCCTAAGGATAGAAGGCACCATCCTTATGAGTCAGCTTTCTGCTGAGAAAAAACTCCTGCCTTCAGTGGAGCAGGAGCCACACCATTGAAAAAAGCTCAATTATCAGCCATTACACTGTGGGACAGAGTGGGGAGCAGGTAATGAAAAGAGCAAAAACACATGGAGGACTTAGCTCATGGAGCACCTCTCAGCATTATAAGACTGACCTTTAAATTCAGTGAGAAATGAGAGTTGCATCAATTCATCACCTGCCTGGGAAATTTACTGCAAACCTCTCTGGAAGCCAAAGCACACATGGGTGCTGTGGCTGCAATGCTAACAAGGGTAGGGTTAAAAGAGGTAGGTGTCTGAATCAATTAAGGGGAAAAAATGAAAAAAAAAAGGTAATTAAATGTACTGAACATTATCGAATTTGGATGACTGTAAGGGATAAGAAAACTTTTGTAGAGTGTTACAGATAACATCTACAGATAAAGAAACAAGCAAATATAAGAGGAAACGTTTTGAATACTGACAAAAAAAGTGATATGGGTTCTGAAATTATTTAAAGGAAGTTTACTGCATCTCTCTTAGTGTGAATGAAGGGAGTCACTTCTGTGAGCACTGCGCTAGCAAGGTACATTTTATTTTTCATCTCTCTAGCTCCTAAGCCCTTACTCAAGCAAAACTCCCACTGGAGTCAATTAAATCTTCCTTCTGATTTGAAACAACGTAATTAATGCAAGAGAAAGCCCTTCAAGCTTGTCAGCTTTTTCACACCTCTTGGCTGCCTGCAGTCATCTGCAGCAGCGCCGTGTCCACATGAATCACAGCACCCCCGGACCCACAGAGCCAAAGGAGGCTGGCATTCTCCCTCAGATTAGCTCTACACTAGATTAAATCCATTGTCTTCAGTAAACTTCAACGTGCTTTTTGTGGGGGTGAGTCAGAGAGTTTGGCCCTCCACCTGAAATAATATTATCTGTGGCTTTGGACAGGCACGATTCCACCGCGCTGCTTTTTCACGCTGCCACTCGTCCCCTCAGCGCTCCTGCCTGGGATGTGCTGCCCACACAAGGCCATCAGGACAGGGACTGCAGCATCGTGCCGCTCAGCAGCAGGACCTTTCCTCATTTATTCCTAAATAAGTCTCTCAGCATTGTCACAGATGACCCATAAATCCCACTAAAGCTGGCTGATTTCGCAGCGAGAGAACTCTCTGCCGAAATTCTTTACTTCCCCCTCCTCTGGCTCCCCCCCAGCATTTACCATCAGTGGCCCAATCACTTTTGCAATTAACAGCAAAAGGCAACAGAAAATTTTCTCCAGGCACCGCTGCTGGGAAGGAACCTTCCCTTCCAGGGGTTCACTTTCATCTTCGCCAGCAGTTTTGACCAATGATTGCCCTCTCTGGGGGAACCACAGACGCCTTACCCCACTTCCCTGCCCTGCCTCAGCGGGGACGTGGCAGCACGTCACTTACGTGGACTTCACGTGGCCCCACGGGCACCAGGGGAACACCAGAGGTTCCTCATTTACATAAAGCAGCTCCAGCCATGACTCACCTCTGCCTTGTCACTGTGATGAGGTTCCTGACGGCGAGGGGACACGCTGTGTCCTCCGTCACTGTGATGTCCCCAACGGCCAGGCTCGTGCAGAGCCTGCGAGTGGGGAAATGGCACAATGTAAAACGTGCCCAGGAAAGTTCCCTGCGGCGTGGGAAAGCTGAGCTTCTCCTACTTCATCTCCTACACCTCATCTGCAAGGCTTTGCTGGCTGTAGCTTGGTGTCCACCAAGTGTCCATCAAACCTCTGTCCTCCTGGAGAAAGGTCTCGTGTGAATTAACATCATGATTGACATAATTTCCCAACCAAGGCCAGTTTAGAAAATTGGAAGAGGGCTGGGGGATGTTGTCCTGCACCACAAACCAGTGGTTACTCATCTGAGAACCTCCTCCATGTCAGCAAGAAGTCTACAACACCAGGATTGGGTATTTGTCTGCTGGGATTCCCCTGAACAAGAGTGGATTTCAATCTCTTTAAGCTTTTAAATTTTAGGCTTAAGGAGTTAATCTCTGTGGACAGCCTATATCCTCCATGCAATGAGGTTAGTGCTCTGAATTACCTTTGGAGGAGACCTTTTCCTGCACATAGGCTTGAGAGGGAATCTGGGAAAATCAGTTTCATTAGGCTAATATTAGCCTCAGTGACTGTCTCTGTAATGAAGTTTTCTCCTTCCTGACGCTGTTCACACCACTGTCACCAGCAGAAAACATCCACTGATATGGAAAAAGGACATCAGGGAAATTCCATTGAAATAAGTAGAATTGGAAACTTCTCTTTGTTTTTTTGTTTTGTTTTGTTTTTTGGGTTTTTTTTATAGGGTTGTTCCCACGATGATTTCAGGGAAGAGAGCGAGTGAGTGACTAAGAAGATGAGGAAGGGGCAGGGAAATAGCAAACACTTTCAGTGTACGCCCTCAAACAGTGAATGAGATTTGAAATCAGTAGAATGGAAACATTTGGGACGAAGAATGGAAGAAAGTGAAACACAAAGGATGAGAGATTCATGTTTCAGTGCTGGAAAAGTCATGACGAGCAGGACAGTCATTTTTATGTGTTTGTTATACCCATACTATGAAGCCAACCAAAACAGAAGGGGCTAAATACTGTACCACTGAACCCAACCCAATATTCCAAAGTTTATTGCCTAGAGCTCAGAAATGGGATAACCAAAATCTGTGTACAGATTTCAGAGTCAGCACAAGCCAAAGGATTTCCCTGGGCATCATAACTTTGGCAACCAATATTGCAGAATGATAAAACAAGAACTTCAAGAGAACAGGATATGGATGTTTTCTAGACCTTCTTCCTCCCAGAACCTCATCCAATGCCTGCAGATTGTATGTCAGGCAATCACAATCTGCCCAAAAGTCTGACACGTTCCCTTCAGTGGCCTCTGACACCAGAGATGAAAGGTACAGACATATTTATACCATAGGATGCACCAGAGCCAAGCTGCATTAGCATATGGCAGCTAAGATTAATGCTTGGAAGTAGCCCAGTCTCTGAGTCAGACTGATCCTTTCCGTTCATAAACTTTAAAGTGCCAGGAAAAAAGCGAAAAAGTCCAATTAAAATAAATCCTGGCTAACTCCACTGCAGGCTTATCATCACAGTGTGAGGAGGACAGGATTTTGTTCTTTCCCCTGCGAGAAGCTTGAGCAAGAAACCATGAAGTGGCCTCAGCAGAGACAGGGTGAAAGGAGAGTTCTTTGGCAAGGGAGAAGTCCGGAGACTGCTGGGCCTGCCTTCCTCTAGAGGCTGGAAGAGTTTTCTGGAAGGGTTTATTTGTTGCTTTGATTTAGTGATTTCTGATTTTACACACTGTCATTTGAAAGGAACCTTTCACTTCACTTCTGACCATCCAGCTCCCCCAAGTACATCTCCTCTTAACTTCTGCCTTAAGCCAAATTTATCCTCACCTCCATGTTCCTGCACAGGCCTGCCCACATGTGTGGTCTGTTTGTTCCCAGTTCCCTTCTGCTGGACATTCCCTTCTCCTGCAGTTTCCCTCTCCACTCATTCATCTCTTCCCACTCTCCCTTGCATGCTCCGTGTCTCACAGCACTCTCCTCACGCCCACCTCAAGCCAACACCTTGAGACAGTCACCACTTTGGAGTCTCCGTTTGGCCAAGCAGTGATTGCTGGAGCTGGCCCCAAGGATGGCTGCTGGATTGGATCACAAGGCACCTGGAACTGACCACCAAACCCCACTCCAATTCTGAGGCCAGGTACTGTTTACAAGGGCATGTAGCGACAGGACAAGGGGGAATGGCTCCAAACTGGAAGACAGCAGGTTTAAATGGGATATCAGGAAGGAATTCTTCCCTGTGAGGGTGGGCAGGCCCTGGCACAGGGTACCCAGAGAAGCTGTGGCTGCCCCTGGATCCCTGGAAGTGTCCAAGGGCAGGTTGGAGGAGGCTTGGAGAATCCTGGGATAGTGGAAGGTGTCCCTGCAGACAAAACAAGGCCAGAGACAGTGATTTCTGCCTTAATTCATTAGAGGTTTAATAAAACATCTTTATAAAATATTTTTCTTTAGCCACGCCCTGATTTCTGCAACAGATTCTTTAGCACTGACAAAACCTCCCCAATCCACTGACCATCACAGCAGTGCCAAGAGACTGAGTGAGAACAAGGAAAACACAAGTCTCTTTTGCAGCAGAGGCAGCAATTAAAAATCCATATCCTTACAACGAAAAAGATGAGGGAAAAAAAGGTATGTATTTCTTGTCTGTAATGTCCCATTGGGCTTACTCAGCTACACAATATCTAGAGGAAATCACTGAGAATGCTGATAAGGCAGCACAGAGGACATGCCAAAAGCAAATCAGGGAAGTGCAATTCAACATCTCACGCACAGGGCTGGCTCCAGAGGGTCAAAGGATGGGAGAGAACCCACTAAGCTGCAGTAGCAGGACTGGTTGCCCACAGCAGGAGTTGGCAAATTTTCCAAGGAAACTTCCAGAGCCTTGTTTGAGAAATTTCTCCTTACCAAGTTGTTGTTTGGGTTCACTTGTTTACTGCCTGAGGGCCTTTGTGACGGCCTAGCGCTGCTGAATCCTCCCATACTCTACTCCCATGCATCTTTTACTGTTACCCATCTTTTACCCATACTTTTACTGTTGTAAAAAGCTGGTTTCCATGTATTGCTGGCCACAGGAGAGCTTGACAGCGACCTGAGCTTGCACCTGGGTGCCTGAGCTGGCTTCCACAGCTCCCACCTGGGAAGAAGGTCACTCTGGATGCAGCGAGGCATCCAGTTTGGGAAGGACATTGAGACACTCGAGCGTGTCCAGAGGAGGCAGCGAGGCTGGAGAGGGGCTGGGAGCACAAACCCTGGGAGGAACGAGCTGGGGGTGTTCGGCCTGGAGCAAAGGAGACTCAGGGGTGACCTCCTCACTCTCTGCAGCTCCCTGGAAGGTGGCTGCGCTCAGCTGGGGTTGGTCTCTTTCTCCAGGCAGCACTGACAGAACCAGAGGACACAGTCTCAAGCTGTGCTACGGGAAAATTAGGTTGGATATCAGGAAAAAGTTTTTCACAGAAAGAGTGATAAAGCACTGGAATGGTCTGCCCGGGGAGGTGGTGGAGTCACCATCCCTGGGTGTGTTTAGGAAAGGACTGGATGTGGCACTCGGTGCCGTGGTCTAGTTGAGGTGTTAGGGCTGGGTTGGACTCGATGATCCTGGAGGTCTCTTCCAACCCAGTGATTCTGTGATTCTGTGAATTCTGTGAGGCAGGCACAGCATCCCCATCCGTGCTGAGCCGGAGTGCCCACCGTGAGCCTGCCCGTGCAGCGGCTCTGGGAGAGATCCAAAACAGCACTCAGGCACCAAAGTGCAACTTATGCAGACTGCTGGCGCCTGGGCTGGTGAGAGCAGCCCAGGAAAGCTCTGCCTGCCCTCCTCGGCTACGTCAGATGCTGTAAGTGCCCACAGCTCCCGGGGAACGCTTCCTGAGGCGCCGCAAGGTCTGGCGCCTTTTTGTGCCCCACTGCTCTGGGTAGGCTCAGTTCCCTCCTTTCCTCCTTCTCCAGAAATCAGGTGGGGCTTTTGTCAGGAAGACCTCTAAGACCCAATTTCCCAGGCATGATGTAGCCAGCAGAAGGGAACTCTCAGGAGTGCCTATAGGTATTTAACATCAGTGAGTCAGGGACCCCTTCTCCAGTATCCAAGCAGTCACTGTTCCCAAGGTAAAAGCCCTAATTCAACACCAGAAATTCTGCACTTCTGCTTACGCAGTGCCTCAGCCTTCAGAGGCTGGGCAGAGCACATTTTTCTCCCTTCCCTTCATGCCCTCAAGTTTCTCACAGCACTCTGTGTTCAAAGGTCCAGACCCGTCTTCCAGGGAAGGGCTCTCCAGCACTCGGTGAGTATTTAAAGCGAGGGGTGGCTCATCTCCCAGGCATATTTTCACTGACAAGACTAATTTAGATGTCGATGCCAAATGCGTTACCTAAGCCCAGAAGCAAACACTTTGTGGGCTTGTGTGAGTTTCACAGTGAGGTGTTCAGAGCTCCCCTTCTCCTGAGTATTTCCCACTGGCTGATGTAGGAATCTCACCATCAGTGTACAGCCAAGGGCACTTGAGCCCTGCAGGTCCTGGTCCTGAACTATTCCTCTCCAATGTAAAGGGAATTTGAGGCATTTAACTCACTAGAGAGCATTACACCTTTAAGAATCAGGTTCTAATCCTCAACTCTCCTCTGCTGCTAATCCCAAATCTCCTTGAGATCAGGTCCTCTTAGCGTTCAAAGTCCTCTCTCCAGGATTTCACCCTAGTTAACTGTTAACTTGCATCTCCCTTGGGCCATGGCCTTTGGTCAGGTGCTTGCAGTCTCCTGAACTACACTAAACCCTCACCACCACAGGGGTGCTGTACCAAGCATGAGGTAAGCCTCAGACAGGGGCTGCAACTGCCTTGTGGCATTCATTTCCACAGTGGAAAAAGAAATAAAATACAAAAAATGTTCTGCTCGCTGTCACTTTCCCATAGTGAATTCCTAGCACCCAGAAAGTGCCAGGAAACAGGCTTGAAAACAGGCAGTTTGTATTAAAAGCAGGGTAAATTTTGTAGGGGCTTTAAGAGTGGCAGATTCCCCTTAGCATTTGCCCACTGTCACAGGACAAGGGAGAGGCCATGTGGCTGCACAGACCCCCTTCTCCACACTCATGCACATCAGCTGTACCCATCCCTGTGACTGAAAAATAATCAGATTATTTCTTCTGCCTATTGAGCAGGAAGAAGAGAGGTGGTTGTTACGTCTTCTTAAGGAAAAAGTTTAGCTATTCAATAAAGAAGGAACTTACACAGTAAATTTAGATCCTCATTTATTCTACTGTGTATTTTAATCTCGCAAAAATAGACGGACAGCGTTACATATGTGGCAATGATAAACAAACTACACTGCAACAAGACTTTAAAACAACATTCGAAGCTTGCTTTTTGTTCCCTGGAATTTGGGGAGTACTGCCAACACGTAGCTTACCCAAATCCTAAGAGGAAGGGCTGAACTTTCATTACTGATTATACTTAGCACAGCACTTGTATTGGAATCGTTCACCTCCACACGCATCCTGTTCCTTCAGCAAGATTTCCTCGCACGCTGTTATTTATATTTTGAAAACGCTTTATAGCATATTTCTCTTCATTCTCTGCAATGTTTTTTCCTTTTCCTGAACGGCAGTTGTGTTCAGGGCTCCAGGACACACCCTGCAGAACACAACACATAATCGGGGGCACACGCCCTGCAGAGCAATGCGCTCACTCCATTCCCAGCCCACCCCGCCGCACCAGCGCTGCAAACACTGAATAAAAGCACCAGGGGAAATGGCCTGGGGTGGGCCCTGCCACACAACATCCCAAACAAAAGCCACGGGTCAGCTTTTGGTTCTGTTTTTACACACCTCTGTAGCAGAAGGGGCGTACATGAATAAGCGCTGCACCTTCCTAACAGTCACCGCGCATTCCCCGCTGATGAACGAAGCCTAATTGACCCAAATGATGAGTGTGTGTACCCAGCTTTACCTTTGGCAAACAATGCTGCTCATGACCCACTCACAGCACCTACAGTAAGTTCCTAATGCAAGAGCTGTGGCAGGAGCCAGAGGCTCCAGTCGTGTGTAAGGAATCACAAACAGAACAAAAAAAGGAAATCATATATATGACTGTTACAGGATGTTAGATCACCCCAAACGGAGCTGAACAGGTAAGGATTGAGGTTACACTTTTCTGGGAAAGAGAAAACTTCGAGATTACGAAATTGAGATAAGTAAAATTCATAGAATCATGGAACATGCTGAGTTGGAAGGGATCATCCAGTCCAACTCCTGGCCCTGCCCAGACCCCAACAACCCCACCCTGGGCATCCCTGGAGCGCTGCCCAAGCTCTCCTGGAGCTCTGGCAGCCTCGGGGCCGGGCCCATTCCCTGGGGAGCCTGGGCAGTGCCAGCACCCTCTGGGGGAAGAACCTTTCCCAAAATCCAACCTAAACCTCCCCTGGCCCAGCTCCAGCCCTTCCCTGGGTGCTGTCTCTGTCCCAGAGCAGAGACCGGAGCTGCCCCTCGGGAGGAAGTTCCAGGAGACCTCTCCTCAGTCTCCTCAAGGCTGAAGTATCAAGGATTAATATAAACTTTATAAATTAACTTAATTAATGTAAAGTCAGAACTTAAAAATAGCATATCGAGTGGAGATGAAGAATATCCCAGAAACCTGGACATGAAACATTTTACTGCATAAACAAATTTATTAAAGAAATAACCAAGATGATTCAAATAAAGCACTTTTTTGGCCTCTATTTTCTTCATAGGAAGGAGGTACCAGTTTTGTTGCGAGGCATTAGTCAGGAATTCAGATAGACTCATCCATGTTCTGATTTATCTGTAAGAAAGTGATCTGGAATGAGGAAAATGCTCTTTTTTGGCAAGAAGAATTATGAACATGAATTCGGACTGAAGTGATTTGTCTGCTAACTTAAAACTGAAGCTGATCTTACTCTGTAGTCTTGAGTCAATTGATCCTCCTGCTTTGCTTTTGTGGCTGTTAAAGAGGTCTGAAAATATTGGTTTACTGGTTTCAGAGTAGTAGTTTGGCCCAGTGAACGTTCCCAATGCAATTTGAAGAGAAATTATAGTTTTGAGTTTACTGTTGTTAGAAAAAGGTTGGTTTATTGCTCCCATGGAAAAGAAAGTTAACTTTTCCATCAGTTGTCAGTATCAGTCTGCTCATTCCAGTTCTAATGGGGGGACAACCACCTCAAATAAACTCCTTGATTTTGGTTCCCACTCTAACACACACCATGAGCTCAGCTGCCGCACCCAGCTGGACCGGGGACAAATTCCTGTTCTTATCTCCAGCTCGAGAGAAGCCTTATGTAATTAAACAATATTGTGACGAGGGTCTTATCTCAGGCTATTAACTTCTTCTTCCCTTGGCAAGGATGTGAGCGACCTGGACTCAACTGCAAAGTTCCTCTTAGCCCATTGCTTTCCCCAGTTTGACCTTTCAGTGGAAAATAAAATCCCCAAAACGCGAGCTCTCGCCATGCTGCACTCTTGAGACTGTAGCCTGCAAGAGGAGAACCCTTCAAGGCCACCTCCAGATTTATCTACTGTACAAGTGAAGAGCTTTTGTAAACCCTTCAGCGCTCTCTTGGCTCCTGAGAGAGCTGATGCCTCTGCACAAGACAGTTAAGAACAGCTAATGATGTGGGGGCCTTGCCAGGAGCACTCGGTTGTGTAACCACCTGACAGGCACTGTTTGTTTTGGTTTTTTCCACTACAATCGTCCCCCCTGGCTATCTGCGCCTGTGCAACCGCTTGACCTCATGAGAGATGAGAATTGTCCCATTAATTTCACTGGGTTGCTCAGTTCTGGAGCACAACGCAAAGTGCAGCAGGATTTCGTGGCTGATCTGTTAGCGATCTGCTGAATATGCTCGCACAACGAAGTCGGATAATTTCGGTGTCTGAGATAAAAAACAAACAAACAAAAGACCAATTAAGTATTTTTATCTATTCCCTGGGGGCTTCTGGGGGATGATGCCATGTTATCTCATACTTGGGAGTCCTCCAGTTTAGTTTTTCATATTCCCAGCATGAATTATTATCTCTTGCTTTGAATGAAAATGGTATTGATTAACAGCTCTGACTCTTCAGTAGTTTTCCCCTGCTTGTTTCAATCTGAGTATTTTTTTTTAACCAGGTATGGGCCTAGTTTCTGTGTGAAAGGAAAAAAAAATGGAAATATGTGCATCTCTAAGTAAAGAAATGATGACAGCAGGAGGAAGAAAGGTACAGAATCAATTAGAAATGCAGTATGTTGCATGCTCAGATTGCTGTCATTCTGCTCTTTCTCTTGCCCTGCTTTCAGGCTTAAAAGGCAAAAATAGTTGTATTTTGTTCCTGCAGTGCAGTCTAACCTGCACTGCATGTGAGTGACAGCGATTCTGAACAGAGCAGCAGTCACACTACCCGCAGCAAAACATCCCTGAGGGATGCTGTTAGCCGGTGACAGAATTATGGGGAAGAGCAGGGATGGTGTATGGAGCAGGGCAGGATTAGCCCTGTGCACTGCACTGAACCCGACAGGGATGCAGGCAGAAAAAGTCATGCAGGCAAAATGGAAAGACTGGGGAAATGCCTCATCTAACGAATCGGGAGCTTTTTCTAACTTCAGTCTCCAGTAAAAAAAAAAAATAGAAAATTATTTCCAAGAGCAGGCGAAAGAGCTGTGCTGGACGTAAAGGAGCTGATCATAGAATCATGGAATGGTTTGGGTTGGAAGGGAGCTTAAAGATCATCGAGTGCCACCCCCTTCCACTGTCACCTTCCATTGTCCCAGGCTGCTCCAAGCCCCATCCAACCTGGCCTTGGGCACTGCCAGGGATCCAGGGGCAGCCACAGCTGCTCTGGGCACCCTGTGGTGCCTGGAGGCCTGTCCACCCTCCCAGGGAAGGATTTCTTCCTAATATCGAAGCTAAACTTAAAGGGTGCACAGGGATGGAGGGGTGGATGCTCTTCCTTCCTTTTCGGGCACTCGGAGGTGAGAGACTTTCCCCTGTGCCACCGCGGCTCGGCTCTGCAGACACAGCCCGTGCTGCACACTGACACACGCTGGGGTCACCGTGATGCTGAGAGCGCAAAAGATGCCGGACAAAGCCTGAAACACCTCCACACTGCGGTCTGGAGCCCCAGGAGCAGCTGAGGGAGCTGGGAAGGGGCTCAGCCTGGAGCAGAGGAGGCTCAGGGGAATCTTCTGGCTCTGCACAGCTCCTGCCAGGAGGGGACAGCCGGGGGGTCGGGCTCTGCTGCCAGGAACAGGGACAGGGGGAGAGGGAACGGCCTCGGGCTGGGCCAGGGGAGGATCAGGGTGGACAGCAGCAGGAATTTCCCCATGGAAAGGGTGCTCAGGGATTGGAACTGCCCAGGGAGGTTTGGATGCCCATCCCTGGAGGTGGCACTCGGTGCTCTGGGCTGGGGACAAGGTGGGCATGGCGCACACCTCGGCCTCGATGATCCTGGAGCTCTCTTCCAACCGAAACAATTCCGGGATTCCGTGCTGCCAGCGCCCCGAGAGCCGCGGGGCTGAGCGGAGCGCGGGGAGCACCGGGAGGACCCTGCAAACCNCCACCATGCCCTTTGACTTCAGGAGGTGAGTGTCGCCGAGAGTCGCGACAGAGCCCGCCCGCCCCGCGGGGACCGGCCGCCAGCGCCCCGCGCCGCTCCCCGCCTGCGGGTGCGCGTGGGATGGGCGGGTGGATGGATGGATGGATGGATGGATGGATGGATGGATGGATGGATGGATGGATGGATGGATGGATGGATGGATGGATGGATGGATGGATGGATGGATGGATGGATGGGTGGATGGGGTGTGCGCAGGACAGGGGAGGCTGTGCCCAGCTCCATAACGCGGTTCCATCCAGCCCAAGGCAATGTATGTAGTTTGGGTTGCCTGGGCAGGACGGAGGGAGCAGCAGGACCTTCGCGGTGATGGATGCGGGTGTTGGGGTGGAGCTGCTGGGCTGCTGCTCCTCCCGCAGGTGTCGAGGGTCTCGCTTTTTGTGAGGGTGATCACTTTTTGTGGTGGGGCTCCTGCAGCACCTTTGGAAGGTCATGGTGTGGCTCCCATGGCAGCTTTAGGACATCATTCCTTGCAGTGGGGTTCCCACGACAGCTTCAGGAGATCACAGTGGGGCTCCCACAGTGGCTTTAGGGGGTCACTACTCAGGGTGGAGCTCCCAGAGCATCTTTAAGGGGTCACTCTTTGCAGCGGGGCTCCCACGCGAGGCTTCTTGTGCCAAAGCTGTGCCACGTGTCTGATGGCTGGGAACCAACATCGACGCCTCCACCTTTGGTTTTGCCTTTTTAAGCTGTGCAAGTCGTAGGATTTGGCCTTTCTGTATGGCTCCTTCATCCGCTGGGCCATTTGGGGCAGTGGCAGGTACCAAAGCAGAAGTGAAAAAGACCCCTCTGACTTCACTGGAGCCAAAATAGCAACTGTGGGTTCATTTTCTTTTTTTGAGCGGTTCTTGAACCCACAATTTGCACCTTTCCAAGTTCAGAGATGCCAAGGGGAAGATGCATGGATGAGTTTTCTAACACAGATTTTACTACAACGTCAATAGTACAATAAGAAATGCATATATTTTTGGGAACATGCAGTTAACTGCAGTCCTTCCCATACAGGATCATTGTGACCCCTACATGTGCACCCCCTTGAGATGAGAAATGGTGATAGTGCAGTGTTTTAGTTCTCCCAAACAAAAAGTTGTGCATTCATTATATTTTTACTGTAATTCTAAACTGGGCCTCTCATTTATACAGGCTAACAGGATCCTGTGTGATCCATGGGGCATTGTTGAACATGGAGGCAGTTGCTTCTGAATGAAAACTTGCTGAAGCTGGAAACAGCATCTGCTGGATCATGTGGGATCCGGGGCCCAGAGCCTCGTTTCTGCTTTTGTGTAAAATTTGATAGAAAAATTCTTCTTTGGAGACATTCTGCCAGCTGCGAATCCTATTGCCATCCATTTCCAGACTTGTAAAATACATGAACAATAAGAGATCCTGGGCTGTGGCTGTCACTTTGTAATAGCAGATAAAGAAAACGTTATTTCTGATGTCTTTGAAAATGTAATTTCTGTTGGGTCTCAGAATGTGCGTGTGGAATCACTGGCTCACCAAGAGCATAATCATCTTAAGAGACAGCACTAGTGCATCACTTTGGAATGGAACAAAGAGTTCAGTAAAAGCTGAATTGCAGGGTTTGTGTTAATGAGTTACAAAAACAGAGACATCAGTTCAGATGTGCATTTTAAAGATTCACAATTGCAAATAACTTACTTGTCATTCAGAGCGGAGGATTAGAAATAGACACTTCAAAGCTCTTTCTCAAATAACATAAGCTCACTGAACTTCAGCTTTTCTGCAAGGATGAATTTTGCAAAAGCTGCCATTGATAACAGGAATTTCATATTTAAAGTACAGAGGAGCTATTGTCACGTGCAGCAAACCACTTTCCTGTTTCAGAAGCATGAACAGAGTTCAGGACCAAAAGGTTTGCAAAGGTTAGAGCCCTTTTTAGCTGTTGTGGGTTTTGTTCATAGTGCAGGCAGTGGAACAAAATCTGCTGAGGCTGGAAAATTTTACTGTTGTAGGTAAAGTATGATGCACATGTTAAAAAAAAATGTACAGGTACTTCCTGACAACTCTAGAACATGCAATACAAGGCTCTTGGAGAAATAAGGTCACCACCTTGAGTAAGTTTCTGAATGAAGAAATGACATTTTCACCATGTAAATTGCAAGGGTTTTCTCTCTGACATTTCAGCTGGATGCTCCCTTTGGCAGGTACAGTTTGGCCCCCTGTCTTTTACATGCCTGTGTATGACTAGAGGTTTGGATTGTTAAGAAACCTTTTAGAAATGTCCCTGCATATTTTCTAGAGTCCAAAATTCCGTGTGGAAAGGTGTTGTGTTCTTCTGGAGGCCACACATTTCACATTGCATCTGAAGGAATTCTGTCCTTAGCTGCTCTGCCAAGGACATTTGGGAAGGCAAGGTTTCGTTGGGTTTATATCCTCCCCTTTCTTAGAGATTTATTTTTGGTAATTTAGGGTGGCAGGATGTTGACAGCTGGCAGGTGTAGAGAGGGGCATTGTAGACCAGCTTAGGCTTTGAGCTCTGTTTCCACACAAAGTAGCTCTAAGAGGAATAGGTTGCCCAAACCTCATCTGAAGATGATGGAGACACAAATGACAAGTAATTAAAACAGTCCAGGACCAAAAATGTCCCTGTTCTTCACCAACTAAAAGTCAAACAAATAATTTACTTCCGTGGGACTAAATCTCTTTGCTCTGTCTTAAACTCAGTTAGATTGAAGAACTGAAATTGCTTAAAAAACTTTCTTGGAAGTTGTTTCCATCAGTCAGTCTGATATGGAAGTAGCTTGGTTTGTTACCTGTACTTTTTTGTACAGTTTTTTTTTTCTGTAGGACTTATGTTTTCTTGGCTTATCAGTGGTTCCATTTCCTAATACAAACTGCATTTAATTCATAAATAAACCAATATTTTCACAGTAGTCTCACATGAATAATAATTATTCTGTCTCAAGTATCTTTAGGGTTTTAATAATACTCAGTATTTACCTAATGCTTTTCATTTTTCAAAGCATTTCATTCAGACTAATCCCCCCGGTCCTGCTGTGATGTTGGTACAGAACCAAGTTTTCAGCTTCCAGATTGGAGCCTCCAGTACAGGCCTGTTCAGTGCATGTCACAAGACACCAGCCCTCCTACAGAACTACTAAATCAGTTTGTATTTCCAGAAGGCCTGGTTCTTTCCTATTTTTTAACACCATTTGGCTGAAAGAGAGGGACAGGTTTTTCCCTTCTTGCCCCTCTCCCGATTTTTAAAACTTGTGTCAGCAAAGCAGCTTTGTACGTGTTTGATTGGGGATTTTGAGTTCTCTCACTGGAGCTGAAAGGATATTTCCCCTTGGAGCCTTTAAGATCCGGTGTCACCTGCACACTTGCAGCCTCTGAGGATGGTTCAAATCGTAATTAGATTAAACTCTAAGCCTGGGTCATCTTGAGTGGCGATTGTGAGCCAGCCAGAAGGGTTCCCACGTGTTGTGAGGTCTGGGTAGCAGGAGGCTGAGCTGGTGCTGGGACTTCAGGCTGCTCGGGTGTTGAGAATGACACTAAGAAAAATGAGAATTACAGGTGTGAAAACGAAGTGAGTCCCTCGCAGTGGAGGTGGACGTGGTGGAGGGAAGCATTGCTGCAAGTTCTCTTGTGGCTTTTCTTCTCTGGTGGCTTTTCTTTGCACCTGCCTATTTGCATGGAAGAGTTACTGATGGGTTTGTAAGGTACTGAAACTTCTGAAGCATCCTGGTCACTTTAGTTGGTTACACTGAGAAAAACTAAAATAGACAACTCTGAAATCAAGTTTTTGTTCTAATTCTGGGTAATTCACAGTTGTGCCCTGGTCAGGTGTTTGGCATAGAGTGGCAAATATCCGTGAATCCTTATTTTAATGTGTAACTGAGAAATTCAGAATTTATTCCCCACAGTTAGTCATTGCGATGTTTTCATTAAGTTTGTTTTATTGTTCCTTGTTTGGTTTGGAGGTTTGGTTGGTTTTTTTTTTTCACAGTGTGATTACCTGCATGAAGTAACAGTGTGCTGTACCCGGATTTTGAAGGTCATGGGAAAGGAGCCAGGCTTAGAAAGGATTTAGATTTAAATGCTGATCTAGAGTGGAAGGCAAGAACTCTTATTCCATCTGCATAGTAGGACAGGCCCCACTGTCAGCTGTTCTTTGGCATGTCTGTGATAAATGATATTTTAGTGTGGGTGTGCTGATTCAGACCTATGGATCATTTTTATTGTTTTGGGACATAGGCAGGTCTTTGCTTTAGTTCCTGAAGGTTTTTTTTTTTAATCAAATGGTTCAGTCTTAACCAAAGCTGACACACTCCAACCTTCCTGCTCCTAGGAGAGGGAGTATGTTTGGTTTTAAATTAGACCCAAGAGTTATGATGGTGAATGGACAAACTGATGCTCAGACATGTGACCTGGCACAGTTGTGAAATCGATTCCTGACTAAAAGAAAAATGGGGGGACCATGAAAGACAGTTTTGTTCCTTCTTTTCTGAAGCCTGAAGACTAAACTCAAGTTATTTGCCTTAAGCTCACAAGGGAATGAGAAGGTGTCCGAGGGGTGCTTAGTTTGGAAAAGATTTTTCTCCATAGACTTAAAATCACCTGAAATCTGGTTTGTGCTCATTAATCTGGGCTGGAATTGATTTCACAACTGTGCCAGGTCACAAGTCTGAGCATCAGTCTGTCTTATTTATTCCCCATAACAACTCTTAGGTCTAATTTAAACCCAAACATACTCCCTCTCCTAAGAGCAGGGAGGTTGCAATGATTTTGTCCAAAACATTAATTCCTGTATGTGATTGAGCTGGCAGCCATCGCTTCCTAAATTAATGTCTAGGGGCTGTAGCACAGCTCTGATTTGGGTAGTTACAGATTTACAGAATTACAAAATCACGGAATATTCTCTATTGGAAGGGACCCACAAGGATCATCGAGTCCAACCCCACACCCTTGGCATTTTCAGCACCATGCTCTGACAAACTGAGCCCATTTCAGCAGTAACTGCATTTCCATCCCCACCTGCAGCCACGTCTGGCGAGCCTGTTCCAGTTCACATTGTGCAATGCCACTGGTAAACAACCCTTCCAAGGGCTATTGCTGCCACCTTACGTAATGCCCAACGTGGATTTGGGTGCCAGGCAGTGCCATGACTAACTTTGGCTCAACAATAGCCCTTTGAGGGCACCTGAGAAATTATTCTGCAGTCACAGCAGTCAGATGGGCAAGCAGAGCTGTACAGACAGACTCTATTGATGTTTGTGCCACAAATAACTGATTATACATGGTGTGCATGCATGTAAATATTTCTTTCTAAGTCTCCCTAGTGCTTCATTTCTCTCAGAATGTCATCGGAGTGGAGATTTTTTTTCCTGAGTAAGTAGGGAAGTATTAAGGTCTGGCTTTGTAGGAAAGTTTTGCATTGTTCCTTCTGAACTTCAACTGTCCTCCTTTGTTCAGTCCTTGGTGACACAGATGCTTCCTTCATGCCATCATAGCTCATTGCTGTGAAAATGACTGAATCACACTGTAAACAGAGCTGAAGCAATGCCACCAGCCTGGACTGGGAACTGTGGACGTTGTTGAGCTTGTATTTTGAAGTGTGCTGGTGTATTTTGTAGGCATGTAGTTCAAACGGTGGAGGTGGTGAGGAAAGAATAGTCTTGCAGTGAACGAAGTGGAGAATCATCTGTTTTTCTTGTCCTCTGTCCAGGCACAAGCCCTGAAGTGATGTCTAGGTATTCCTGTACAGAGCCAGCTGCTCTCGAAATGGAAAACTTGGTCTGCCAAAAAATTAACCACAGTCTTGCCACAATCTACAAAATCTTCCTTATACTGAAATGCCTGAATATTTTAGTGGAAAATCTTCTTTATACTGAAGTTTCTGGGTATTTCAGTACACACACAAGATGTAGTTGGCTACTCACTGCATTGTGTGTGTTTGGATGTTTGCTTTTCTGTTTGTTTTTTTTTTTTGAAGGATATTTCCAAACGAGATGTATTTAGTTTAATTCAGAGAAGCCAGAAAGATTGGCATGTAATAGAAGAGCCTTCAAAACACTGTGTTAAAATGTACAGGCCTGTATTGCTGCTGGCAGGATTTCAGGAGATCATGATTCCTTAGCGTTTATTTAACATTTATATCCTAAAGCAGACCACCTGGCTTCCAAACTGTCCCTCTTTGTAGACCACAGTGTGGCCCCTAAAACATCAGTAATGTAAGTGTGACTTTGTTTTCTGATAAAGGTGAAGTCTTGGAGCCTTGCTTGGATTCTGTGTCATTCTAAATGAAACGTGACCCAACTGCACTGAAATCCGAAAGTGGCTGCTGCATTATAACAGGTTATATCTGGACCAAAAGCCAGTGGTAAACCTGCAAGTTGCAGCTATTGAGTCTGTATCAGTTATTGTTTTTTTAGGGGGCATCCATACAGATGTTTCTTGGAAATTGTGTCACACCAGGAATTGACTTGGAAGCCAGGTGATGGAGGAGAGTTGTGCTTGCTTGTAGATAACACACATGCAAATGAAAAACAGCACTGAGTTGTAGAAGCTTGTACAGAATTCCTGGATTGGAATTTAAATAGGAGAACCCAAGCTGGTCACTGCAGAATAACTGATATTCTGGAAAAGTACAATATATTTTAATCCCTTGTCTGGGATAGGAATTTCCCTTACTGATATGGAGAAATCTCTGTCTTCAGTAGGTATGCATTGGCCGGTGTGCTTTTGAGGGAAGCCTTATGAATATGAAGTTGTTTTCTTCACATATCCCCCCTTTTTTTTTTTTTATTCCCCAGATGTTATAATTTGCTCATGCTCTTTTGTACCAATCTCTGCCAAGCAAGCACACTTGCCAAAGCAAGCTGGCACTTAAACCAGAAAGTCAGAAAGTCTTTTCCCCAAATGAAACCTACACATTTCTGATGCTGAAACAGTTCTTCCCAGATCTTGTTTCAAGGTGTTCAGCAGTGCAGGGCAGCAGCAGAGCCTGAGTACTTTGTGATTCCTGGAAGCTGTGGGAAAGGCTGTGGGTACAGCTCTTTTTTTCCATAGCTCTCTGGTTGTGTGTAGGTTAATTCTTGGAAATCGCAGTCCAGCTTTGAATTTTGTTCAATGTCTGCTGCAGATCAGGACTTTTGTTTGCTTGTGGGAAGGGAATGTGGCAGGAGGTTGAGAGCCCAGCGCTGGCAGGTGTCCCTTTGGGAAAAGGAGAAATGTTCAGGACCAAGGGGATCACACAGGGTAGGAGTGCTGGGGAGCTGCAGGAACAGGAATCTCCGAGTTGAAGGCTCTGGGCCAGGAAGGGTTACAGTCAGCCTATGGCATTCAAGAATCTGAACAATCTGCTTGGTTTGGGGAGCAGCCATATATGTTTAATGCTCTTCCCCATTCTCTCTGTTCTCCAGAAAATGCTGCTCCCACTCAGGAGTACAATGGCTCTTACAGTCCGACAAAGGGCTGGATCCCTTTAAATACCAGTCCCCTTACTTGAACATTTTTTCTTCATGACACTTTTCTCCTGTTTTGATGAAGCAGAGTGTAATTTGCTCACTTTATTAAAAATGAATTTCTCTTCCATCCTTCATTTTGACACGTGCTTCACTGCCTAAAAGGAAACAAAATGCTTGCTGGCAAGACTCCACCTTTGAGTATTTGAGATTATACTTTCCTCCTTCTCCTCCTAATTGCCTTTGGAATGTGTTTGAGCCTCACATTTTATTTTGAAGGAAAAAGAAAAGTGATGTACCGCTTCCTGTCTTCCATCCTTCAGTGTCACCTAAAACAGTTGCACTTTTGGCATACTGCAGCAATACAATTGCTGTGTGTACTCCTGAGAGAACAAGCTTGATGTGCACTGGAGGAATAAAACCACAAAATTTGGCACACGGTTGACAAAAAGATGTTCTGCAGGACAACACAATAGAACCACAGAGCAGGCAGAAGGGAGGAAAAAAGAGAACTGGCTCTTTGGAAGGGAATCAATCTAAGTGGGAGCAGAATGTATGAATTTTCGTGCCTTTTTTCAGCAGCTGCTGTGAGGATTGAAAGCGTTTTGTCCTAGAAATAAATGGATTTGTTTTTCTGTCCCTATGCAGATCCTGTA
Organism: Tichodroma muraria; assembly: GCA_013390105.1. Taxonomy (NCBI): domain Eukaryota; kingdom Metazoa; phylum Chordata; class Aves; order Passeriformes; family Sittidae; genus Tichodroma; species Tichodroma muraria. Next base: position 198,735 of record WAAG01072684.1, read on the forward strand.
CCTGCTAAAGTAACCAGCAGGCCAGATGGCATAATGTGCTCAGGCAGGTGCCTCCCAGGTTCTCTCAGCCCCTTTCCCTCAATGTCCAGTTACCCAAAGGCTGGATTATATAATTAATGACAGTCCTCCTGGCCTAACCTTGTTTTCTTGTTCTCAGTACTCCTCCTTGTTTCAGACACTTCCTCTGTTAGTTTCATTATGTTCTTGGAACTGGAATTAAGAGGGAGGAGCTGGCTGGCAAGGAAACGTATTCCTGCATTTCACTTCTGGGTTTGTAAGTGTGGAGAGTCAGCAGGTCAGAAAAAATCCTGCTTGCTTTGAAAACTGGTGTGATGTGAGTGAGAAGTCAGTCATCCAGCATTCGAAAGATTGCAGTCTTCACCTGCTCGCAGTCCGGATAAACTGGTTTAAAACTCCATCAGCCCCTTCACCTCTCTGTCTGGTCCTTCTCATATCAGAGCTGGCTCAAAGTAGTTGAGGATTAAACAGTTGCCGATGTAATTCTGGAGCCTTGAGAGTTTGTCCAGTAAAGCTCAGGTTGTGCGGTGTGTGTGTTCATGTCCCATTGTGTGTAAATGAGGACTGGCTGATTGCTTAATGATGTGTGCGTTATCTGCTGTTACGAGGGTGTTAATCTTATAAAATGTGTTAATAACCGCTTGGTATTTACAAGTATCGGCTTATTGGTCCGGCTTTGAATCTGTATTTGCATCTCCAGCTCACACTCTGGGCCAAGCTTTGGTGTTTGTGTATTCAGTGTTTATTTTCCGTGTGAAACTGCGATTAGCAGGATCACTTATCTTACTTTGCACATGCTTCAAAGTTTGTGTCCCAATTCCCAAAAGCATCAAGACTGTTCACAAACTGCTCTCCAGGCACAGCCCTGGTACCGAACCAAGCTCGGCTCTTGCAGAGCACATCCAGTTTGTTTTCCTAAAGCCACCTTCCTGCTGCTTTCCTTGTACAGACCTTCAAAGAACCAGAGTCACAGAATGTTCTGAGCTGGAAGGGACCCACAAGGATCGTTGATCCAGCTCTTGTCCCTGCACAGACACCCCAACAATCCCATCCTGTGCATCCCTGGGAGCGTTGGCGAACTCTCCTGGAGCTCTGGCAGCCTTGGTCAGTGCCCTACGACCCTCTGGGGAAAGAATCTTTTCCTAATATCCTGCCTAAAATCCCCCCAAAACAACCCCAGCCATTCCTTCAGGTAGAACTTGGAGCTTTGCCAGTTTAGCTTCAGATATTTGCAGTTTTCCCATCTGTAGATTCCCACATGCTGGAGGAAAGGTGGGCAGATGTTGCCAGGTGCTGCTGTGCAGAATGAACGAGCTGAAGAGGAAAGGTTTAATTGAGTGGAACAGGAATTACACGGTGAGTCAGAGCAAACTCGGGCCTGTTAGCTCCCACTGCTCATCCCGTCCGCGGGATCGCAGCCTGGCTCTGCCAGAGCTGTCCTGAGCTGCTCTCTGCACATCATGTTCTCATCTGCCAGCAGACAGGAAACATAGAAATGTCATCTAAACAAAGAATTAGCAGAACGGAGGGCTCAAAGTCAGTAGTTCCTATTTTCTGCCCCTGCTGCTGACTTCCTAGCATTGTTTCCCCATTCATTTAAAGAGATTTCACCTACTTGGTTGGATTGGGAGAAGAATGATTGATTTTATTGTCTGTGCTGGGTTGTAGGAGCTAAGTGTTCTTGCAGAGTTGTCAGAACATTCACTTGTCTTTGGATGGGAAGCAACACAGCTAAAGAAAGGATTTCAGAATTAAATCTTGAACTAATATTTCTCAATGAAAATAGAAAAATTAATGCTTTCTATACACATGTAGAATAAAGTGTAAGAATAAGGCAGCTCTACTTCTTCACCTGTATTAGAATGAATTGACTATGTGTAGAAATTCTTCATTCTTTGCTAGGTTTGTGGAGCAAAATTGGAGATTTTTGCCCAGCACAGGTACAGCAAGGACCACAGAAACTGAAAATTCAGAGGGTGTTGGAATTCACTTGACACTTCTTTAGTGTCAAGTAAGAGAGGCTTTGCTTTAAAAGGACAGGCTTTTCTTGATGCTTCCCCAATTAAAGCCCATCCTTTCCTAGTTCACAGACTTACTCCAAAATGCTGGTCAGACCAGGTCTGACTTGTTTTCCTGTAGCAGCTCTCAAGCCCCTGGGGAATATAATCCAGCCCAGGGCATTGCTGAGCAGTCTGTGTCCCTTGCCCAGCCTTCTTTTTATTCCTCTCCTCAGCAGCAGTCTGGTGGTGCCCAGCCCCTCTCAGGGTCACTAAGCAGAGGGGAGTTGTGTCCTGCTCTTGCCTTATCTGTGTCCAAGATCCCAGCTGTTCTCCAGGGCCATCTTTACTGTTTTACTTCCCATACTCTGTCCTTTAGGCACATGGAATAGGATAACTGATCTTTCAGGCCATCTCTGCACACCCCAGCTCTTAAACTGCTGAGTAAGATCAATTTAACAAGTAAAGAATTTAATCTTTTTATATCTGTTCCTGGGCACGGGAGTTCTAGGGATGGTTTCAACAACTGTGAGCAGTAAAACTCCCCCAGCTACTTCAGACAGATGTCTGGGATTTTATTTTTTAAGTAAATGGTATTTTGCTAATCAAAAGAGTGCCGTGTGTGCAAACCTGACACAGCTGTGCTGTTTGTTCTACCTCTGTATTTCTCTCAGCTTGAGCTGTCACATTGAAAGCTAAATTGGTGGCTTTAGATTTATCCATTTTATAGAAGTAACAGCTCTGCTTTTCAAGATCTTACCACGAGTGTCTGATGTGCTTTGTTAGGAGGGAATGAAGCCAGAAAAATGTGTTCTGATAGAAGTACCTGCCTGCCTTGGGTGTAGTGAGACTGTGTCTAAGCCTGCTTGGTTTTATTTAGAGCTAAATGGCCTCTGAAGAGGTTAAAAGCCACCTGATGGCTTGTCTTCCTCAGCTGGTGTGCTTGGACTTGTGGTGCCCAGCAGCTTTGTTGACAAAGCTGGGATGAATTGTCCCAAAGTCATTGTTTGGGAGCAGTGACCCAAGGAAACAGAGGAACAGTCGCTGGCTGTTAAACAACTTGAAAGCTCTTAGCTAGGTGATTGGATTTTTTATTTAAAATCTATATTTTTCAGTAACCCTGGAGTATTCTCTATGCCATCTTAGCTTCTCTTGGTTTTTTCTAGTCATATCTATTTTTTTTTTTTTTGGTCTGTCTCAAGAGATCAAATCTGGGGGCAGCATTTTCACAGGATGGGTCAGGCTGGAAGGGACCACAGAGGGTCCCTGGTGCCACCTCCCTGCTCCAGCAGGGCCACCCCAGAGCACAGGGCACGGCAGAGTGTGCAGGCAGCTCTGGAATGAGGCTCCACAGCCTCTCTGGGCTCTGCTCAGGGCTGGGCACTGCCCAGGGCAGAAGTTGTGCCTCCTGTGCAGGGGAATTGCTGGGCTCAGCCCCTGCCCGTGGCTCTGGGGCCATTGCTGGGCCTGGAGCAGAGCCTGGGCTGTGCCCTGAGCCCTCCCCGCACCCAGGGACAGACAGGGACACCCGGGACCCCCAGGGACGGACAGGGACACCTGGGGACCCCCAGGGCTGAGGCCCCTCTCAGCTGGGGCTCCTCTCCAGGCTGAGCAGTCCCAGCTCCCTCAGCCCATCCTGGGCATGGAGAAGCTCCAGGCCTTTCCTCAGCTCCGCAGCCTCTGCTGAATCTGCTCCAGGAGCTCCAGGTCTCCATTCCTGATCTAGAAGCTGCAGCCTGAGAATCTGGTTTACTTCATATTTATGTTATGGATGCAGGGGAGGGGATGGGGGTTGCCATCCCTGGGTGTTCCAGTGGCTGATCACAGAGCCACCGTGCCAGAGCTGGAGTGAGCCAGGTTTTCTCTTGGGAATTCCTCATTCTCAAGCTTTGCTGAGATGACCAGAGAAGCTGCCTGAGAAGTCAGCAGAGCACACAGAAAGAAATGCTCCTTGTCACTAAGCTGCATGCCTCTGGTGGGGAGGTTTCTCTAGAAATACCATTGGGGATTAAAGCCAGGGCGTTTCCATTTGTGTCTCCAGCCTGAACGATCCTGCTCTGACAGCAGGCAGAGCTTCCTTTTGGTACCACGAATTCACATGGAAAATAACCAACACGGCCTGGGTTTTTTCCTCCCCTTCTGCCTCCAAGCTGCATTGATTTGGGGAGGAGGAGGAGGGAAGCTTCTGAGACAGGGTGGTTAAACTCTGATCTCCCATTTGTAACACCAGCCTCCTCTGAAGTGTTCCTGGAGAGAGAAAATGGAGTCTGTTTGTGCACAGTCATCTTTGAATGTCAGATGGACTTAATCCAAGTTATATTTGCCATGACTAAGTTTCTCTCTGCTTTCCATGTCCTTTTTAAAAATGATGAAGTGTTTTATGCAAAGTGGATTCTCAGCTGTAATTGGTATCTCTGCTAAGAGCCTTAATAGTAGCAGCTACTGAATGAATCATAGTCCATAACTCTTCTGCTGTCTCTAGGAAAGGGTCTTCCAGAGGTGGGAGCAGCAGGAATATGAGGAAACAAAGCTGAGTGGTGGGATGGGGGGAGACTCTTCAAAACTATTGTTCCAGCTCATTTCACGTGCACTCAGACGTGTTTCCTGGAGTGGTTGCTCATTCTCTTCTTGCTTCACACCTGCCTTGGTTTCCTGAATTGCCACTGCAGCTCTTCTGTCGTGAAATCAAACTTCAGAATAGACCCAGTTATGCAAATCTTGTGGGAAGAGCTGGTTGTCTCTGCAGCAGGTCTGTAGGTCTTGTGGGGAACCCGAATAAAGGGGATGGAACCAACCATCTCTGCTCTCTGGCATGCAGTAAAACAACAAAAACAAATGAAAAGGTTCAAGGAGGCAGATAGGAAATGGCAAGAGGACGAGCAGAAGTGTGTCGAGTGACAAATCCCAGGGTTATGTCCTTGTCTCCAGGGAAAACTAATCCTCAGAGCTGAGGGTGATTCGTCTCTTTAAAGGCACTTAAATAGAAATTGCGGTTGGCTGGATTCACTGATATCTACATGAAGAAATTAGAGAGGCTTGTGTAATTCTGAGGGATGTGGCCTAAAAATGAATTTGTTTAGGGTGTCTAAATGGCAGACACTCTCAAAGAAAAGGCAGTGGATGTTTTCAAGCCTGTTATCAGACGGACCTGCCTCAAAGTGACTCTTATCAAAAACCAAAGGGATTCTGGCATAGGCTTGACTGTCCAGGGCTGTGTTTGTCACCTGCCTTGCTCTCTGTGTATCTTCCACAGTGCTGTAGTTTTTTTTGATGTTGTTTTCATCAAAAGCCATCTGGGATTGTTGTTTTGAATGAATGTTCTCAGAAATGCACAGTGCAGCAGTTTTTCTGCCCACCTGAAGAAGAAAACCGGTGTAACAAATAGAGTACTTTATCTTCTTTTGACAAAAAGCACCTTTTTTTTTCCCAAGACTGAGTTTTTTAAAACTTAATGTCTGCATGGGCTGCCTGGGTGTCATTTCTTGAACATGACAAGTACAGCATGTAATGGTAGAAATTCTCTCTTCCACGTTGTAACTGGGTTTACTGGTGAGTACGTAATGAGTGGACTTTGTAAAGAACAGGCAAGCTCTTTGTTTAGTCAGGAATTGGTGTGTGTGTGTAGAAATAGTGACCTCATGCCTTCTTGGCTTCTTGGAGATTTGAGGTTTGCAGCCACACTCTGATCCCCTTTGCAAGGAGGACTTGACAGATGGGGAAAACCAGCAGCGATATTTCTCTAGAATTTATCTCCAGTTTGCAGCTCCTTGCTGATAAATGGGGAAAGGCATTACCAGCAAATAAGCAGGAGGGTAAACAAGGTTTGGTAACTGCTTTTACCCGCTTGTATTCCCTGTGCAGTGGCAAGGAAACGGTTCTGGCATGAAATAGCTCCTCAAAGGCCAATTTAGTCTTCTTTCACTTTAGAGAGCAGAGAACGCTGCCTAAAAATGCAGTGTTAGCTGCTGTGCAAGGTTTAGAGCAAAGACAGACTTATTCCTGCCTTCTGCCTTAGGCAGCTGCCTTGGGAGTGAATTAATTGTTCTGCAGATGCGTAAATTCTGTGTGAGAAGAGGGATGTCCTCAGAAGTCTGAGTGGTACAGCCCAAATCAGCCTCACACTGAAGGGCTGAAGAGAGGGGTTGTTATTTCTTTGGTTCTTTGTGCTGCCTTTCAACTGGAGCCCATGTGTGAGGGTTTCTGTTGATCCAGGAAGCCATCTCAGCCTGGAAAGGTGTATTATTCTTTATTTCCACCCCATGTCTATGTGTCACAGTTGTCTTGCCTTTCTCAACCTGCAGCCCCTCTCTTTCTCAGGGAAGTCATGTTTCTTACCAAGAAGGAAACAATCAGGGGTGGTGTTTCTACTGACCCTAACCCCCCTTTTTCAGAATTAACGAGTCCCAGGATGGGTCAGGTTGGAAGAGGCCACAGTGGGTCACTGGTCCAACCTTTTGCATCCAGACAGTTCTGGAATATCCCCAGCGAGGGAGACTCCACACCCTCAAAGTTGACTTCTCTCTGTACTTGATAAATTCCTCCTTTTTGTAGTTTAGTCACTTCTGCTGTAGAATTGCCAGGTGTTTGATTAACTTCATAGTGAAGTTCTGTTTCTGCTGGAAAAATGTGTTGTCCCTGCAAGCCACTTCAGGTTTTTTATTAGTGAAGCAAATTGGTTCAGCAGCACCAGGCTGTCTCGTTTATTCAAAGAGATCTCAAAGCTACTGATGTGTAATAAAATTAAGATAGTTGTTCACTCCACACTGGGCTCGTTACTGAGAGTGAGTAATGTCACCAGGAATTAGTGACCTCAGCTCCAAATGTGGTATCTGCTGAAAAATAGATGCCACTTCTCCAAGCTGGTGAACATGGGAGGTGGAGAATCAAGTGTTGTTTCAACGCCCACATTCTTCTGGGTGAATCACAGCCATGGACCCTTTCTGCTGAGCCAAGATGACAATGTGTGTTTACACCACCACTGACCTGCCAAAAGTGGAGTGTCAGCCATGATACTGATTGGGTTTTTATTTTTTTTTTTAATCATCTTTGACATCAAAAATGTAATTTGTTGTCATGAATGCTCACAGCCTCTAACTTTCAGGATGTGCTGAAGTACCTACAATAGAGCCAGTATGCTTCAAAAAGAAGACTGATGTTTAAATATTTGGTTCTCCTCGGGCAAAAAATAACCTGCCTGAAGAACTAAACAATTTTTCCCCTGTCTGTGAGCATTAATTTCTGGAAAGGGACAAAAATTAATCTTCCTGCTGCTGATTTACAGTGCCTGAATTCTGTTCTGTGACCAAGTGCCACATGAGAATGTGTTGCAGTTCTGCTCGATTAACTGGAATCCAAAACACAGTCCAAGAGCTCCAAAACAGCCTTTCCCTGGCCCCTCAGGTAAATCAGTAAAATCAGACCTTGCAGAATGGTGCATGAAAACAGTTCTGCTGTGTCTTTGCAGGGGCTCCACACAGGGCATCAGTAATTTTAGGAGAAATTCAGCCCTGGGTGCCATGGCCAGGGAGGGATGGGCAGATGCTGGAAACTGAAGGAGGAATTAGTGTTTTTCCTTCTCTGATACGAACTCCTTTGGGTATTAGAGTTTCCCTTTGCTATAGGACATTCAAATTGAACCATTGTCTAGTTAGTTCTACTTAAAAGTTGTTGGGGTCTTTTAATTTCCTCACATTCTTTGCTTCTTGTTCATGAAAAAACAAGCATCTTGCAGACTTGATAAAAAAAGCTCTTTTCAGATTCCAGAGATGTCAGAGCGGATTCTTCTGTTTGGAGGTGTGGAAGTCTTCAATGAAATAATGTATTTATTACTTCATTTCCTGAAATATTTCAGGTCCAAACTTGAAACTGTTCAAGTGTACATAAAGCCCTGGCAGGCAGCCCTGCCTGTGGCAGGTCCTGCTGAGGGAGTGATCTCATCCTCTGCTCAGGGGAGACAGGTGAAGCATCAACTCTAGAAAAAAACTGCAGTGTTTGGGTCCTGTGCCCTCCCTGCCCCTCATCCAGCACTGGCAGTCACAGCTCAGGTGAGCCCCCACCTGCAGAGCTGCCCCAGCCCCGGGGCCCAGCACAGGGAGGAGCTGGAGCTGCTGGGGAGAGCCCAGAGGAGGCACCAGGGGGATCAGAGGGATGGAGCAGCTCTGCTGAGAGAGCTGGGATTGTTCAGCCTGGAGAGGAGCAGCTTCGGGGTGACACAATTGTGGCCTCGCAGGGCCTGAAGGAGCTGCAAGGAAGATGGAGAGAGGCTTTAGAAGAGCCTGGAGGGACAGGACAGGGGGGAATGGCTTCATATTAACAGTGGAGGAAGGGTTAGATGGGATTTTGAGAAGAAATTCTTCCCTGGGAGGGAGGGCAGCCCTGGCACAGGGTGCCCAGAGCAGCTGTGGCTGCCCCTGGATCCCTGGAAGCGTCCAAGGCCAAGTTGGACATTGGGGCTTGGAGCCACCTGGGACAGTGGAAGTTGTCCCTGCCCGTGGCAGGGGAGTGGAACCAGATGATCTTTAAGTTCCCTTCCAACCCAAACCATTGTGTGAACCTATGATATACTTTATATATCTATGCTACACATAGTATATCATAGATACATTTCTGTCTGAAGAAAAAATGTGAGTAGCAGCAGCCCGTATTAGTGTAGGTACAGCTTCTGGAATCCTTCTGACACTTACTGGCACTTGAAATCTGCCACCCTTTTGTTTGGCTCCTTTGAGGTCACCACCTAGATTTCACCTCACTCTTTCCAAGAGGACTGTGGCACTCCTGTCCATCAGAGAGCTGGAGTTCTGTCCCAGACCTGGCTTAATCACAAAAAGATTTGTGAATTCTCTGTTTGAACCTACTTAGGAAGGACCCCTGCTCATCCCTGTGATGCTATTTTACCAGTTTGCTGACATTCCCACCAGGAAGCTGAGAAAGTTTTTTTTTTTGCTGTGTCCTTTCAACTCCTGGATTGATAAAAAAGTATTGTAGCATTCCCTCACGTTAGTTATGAATGTTGGTTCCTGCGGACCTCTGGCATTGCCAAACAGGCTTTTTTTATTTCTTTGTTTGCAACCCTGCTCTCCATTGAAAGAGAAGACACTATAGATGTGTCAGGAAATTCCTTTGTGATACTGATGACAGCCTAATTCTATCTTTAGCCTCATATTCTGGAATTGCAGGGCCCAGCCTTCCCTTTATGAGAACACGTATGACCTGGAGGAAGAACTTTCCTAGCAGCAAGTTTGTTGTTTCCACTCTGAAACGGGGTTAATTGATCAGCTCTAAGATACAGCCTCGCCTTACAAGTCTTGCCTTTCTGAGGGGCGGAAGAAGCTTGGCCAAAAGCTAAATATAAACAACATGCAGTGGAAAATGCACATGTGCCTGCTCGGGGAGTGTGAAGTGATGTCTCCCTTCCTAAGGCAGAATGAGCTGCAGGTTAAGGGAGTTCACCGAGCAGCTGTAAAGCTACACCCTGGTTTCTCCTGGTCACAGAAGATGACTCCCAGATTCTGCCAGTGGGTGCTCAGGGTGGCACAGGGTGTCCGTGCCCTGTGAGCTGGCAGGCACAGCCCCTCTGCACATCCAGTCTGCCTGCAGCATTACTAATAGCTTCCACTGCTTTGAGTACAGCAGGCAGCTCTTGCAACAGAGCACAAGGTTCCTCTTTGTTCCCAGGGTACAAATACTCCTCCAAGTGACCAATGCCTCAGGAACCTGGAGGCTTGTTGGAATTTTTACTGCAGGTGCTTGCAGGAATGTCTGACCTGAGGGCAAGTAAAACCTGTTCCCCTTTGCCATGCACACAGCTCCACTGCCTCCTCCCTGGTGCATTACAAATCTTCTCTGGTGTCTAATCCTCATTCTTTTCTCTTCCCAGGACAGTGTAAGTGCTCTCCTGGGATTGCTTTCAGTTCTGGGAGGTAGGCAAGGAACCACAGGCAAAAGGAAAAAGGTTTTTCTGGTGGAGGTAGATTTTTAACCCTTGGGTCTGATAGGAGCTGGCACAAATCTCTCATTTCTTGGGGCTTAGGGTCTCCTGTTACAATAACTCTTGTCAGCTTCACAGATTTGTTTGAGACGTTTGCTTGATTTACTTATTTTTATAATTATATGTAATTAATGAAGCCTTCTTTGGGCTGCTGTCCTCACTGCTAGCATTTCATCTCTCTGGTGTCTCACAAACATGCTTTTCAAGCTGTCATTGAATCCTTTACATTTCATGTCTTCTTCTAACTTGGAGTTTAAATAGAGTGAAGAAGGTGGCTCTTTGCCCTGGCCAGGCCATCTCCATCATTCTCCTCAAACTTTGATGTCATTTGGGCTTCCCCCTTGCCCTTCTCCGAGTGCACAAACCCCACTGCTGTTTTCATTGACAGGGATCAGACTGAGGAAATTGTGTAAATTGTGGCCAGTATCAGATGCCTTATGAGAAGTTGCCCGGAACCCTGAGGATTGTTGTTCTTTTGCCAGACTATGAATCCTCCTAGCTCAGAATGTGTCTTTTCCAAGCTATTGGTTGTTCTGCCAGGAGACTTGCACACAGCCAGTCCTTTTTCTTTTGGGCTGGTGATCATTTGGATTTACTGGTATCACGCATCAGTGAGCAAAATCCAACTAGAAGTGTTTGCATCTTATCCCAAACTTGTCTTTTTTGATTGTTGTGATCATTTCAGCATCCTTGTGCAAGCTTTAATACACCTTCCTTCCTTCCCTTCTCCTCTGCTTGGGTCAGGTTCTGGATGTCATCCTTCAAGCTTCTGCTTTCATCCATAAAACCTTAATCGAGCACTTTTTGTTGTGCCCCTGCCTGATCCAAGCTTACTTAGGCCATGGAAAAGTTAATTTATGGTGTTGGGTGTTACTTATGTGATGAAATGACAATCTGAGAGGAGAGAGCTCTGCCTCATATGGCATCAGCTTTCCAGTGAGTTGTTTAAAAAGCTGGCTTTTTTTCTTTTAATGCTGTGATGGGCCATCATTTCAGTACTAGTAAATATTTCTGATGGTGAGAACAAACTTCCTTTTATAGTATCCACACGCTGCTGTTTTTACTGAATCCAGGCTGGAGCTGTTTCCTATTTCTGAGTGTTGGCTCACACTCAGCAGCTCCTGGTGTTCACGTGCTCTGTCTCTCTCTGTTTCTCTCCCAGCTTTTTTAGCCTTGTTGATCTATTATTGTGACTTTGGCCAGACGACGCCAGCTTTCAGCATTTAATGGGCTGGGAGAGCAACAGCTTCCTCTGCCTGTGAGACCGTGATGTCATCAGCTACTTTGGGTTCTTTCACCATCCTGATGCTTCCGTGGATGTGGAAAGAATGCGAGCAGCGCTTTCCAGATGTTCTCAGGGCAGCTGGAAAACCATACATGGATTGCTTGTTTGGGGAATATCGCTGCTCTGTTTAGGAGCCAGCAGTGAGAAGGGTCATGAAAACACAGCTCCTGTGGGGTGTCTCCCAGAGGGTTGTTGGGGTGTTAAGTGGTAGCACAGCTTATTCAGGACTCGAGCTGGGCAGCTGAAATACCTTTCTACCTGCTCTGCATTCCCTCTTTTCCCTTCCTTCCTCCAGCTTCAACTCCTGAGTGAAGCACAGTATCCTTCTGATCTCGTGCAAAATGCTGTTTTGTTTGTGCAGTTCCTCAGAGTTATCTCAGCAGTTGAAGACTAAGGAAAAGAACAATTGTTTTTAAACTCCCAGTAAAATATTTGATGTAGTAAGAGCTACTGAATAAACACAGGGGTGTTTCATCTTGGTGCAGTGTAGACCGGGAATTTGGAAGCCCTCTCCAGGGCTGGAAAAAGCATCAGCTCTCACCCACTTGTGGCATATCCAAAAAAGTCTATTTTGAGGGAGAGCCGGTCACTTCCTTCTTTAGGGTGGGTGGGTGGGTGTTTTTAATGCATTAATTAATTTTTATTGAGTGATGGAAAAACTGACATCAGAGCTGCATTGCAGTTGGGCGTGCAGGAACACAAGGTGGTAGGAAATAATACAGCTAACACATGAGGGCAGGGAGAGTTTAACCATGGGGAGTTTAAAATAGCAAAGCTGAGCCCTGTGGATATTAAAAGCTATGACTGAATCAAAACAACGGTCTGATATTAAACTGGATTTTGCTGGGGGAGGAACAAACCTGTTGGGTTAATTTCTGTTGTTGTATCCAATGTCCAAGGGATTTTTTTTTTGTCTCAACACCTGGATTTCTGACTTAGGGGTTGTCTGTTTTTGGCTTTGCAGGATACAAATGACAAGGGGCAACATAGGTTGTGTTTCACTGGGGGTATTTTGTTGGGTTTTTTTTTGCCAGACATCTTCATTCAGGAGTCTGTAGAGTATCCTTTTCTTTTTACAGTGGTCTATAAACTTGTCCAGCATGACTTCTTGCCTGGCTGCTCTCACAGTTCAGATTGAATAGATCCACAACAGGGAGGTGGAGGGAAGTGCTTTGGAAATGGGCGCCAAGACAGAGCACAGTTACATAACTGTACAAAAGAAAAAGGGTTTTTTTTGTTTTGTTTTGTTTTTCCTTCCCATATCCTCCTGCCTACTGAAAAAAATGTTGGAAAGCTGGATGGAAAAAACTTCAGCGTCGTTCATCCCTGTGGGGGCATGCAGTGTATTGAAATGTTCCACCTGTTTTATGGCTGATGCTTTTCCTCTTTCAGGTTTGACATCTACAGGAAGGTGCCAAAAGACCTTACACAGCCAACCTACACAGGGGCCATTAGTAAGTAACTTCTTTTTGATGTCCTTGCATAGCCCTGGTCTAAAATTAAAGATGGTTTGGCCTCTCTGTCTGCAGGGAATTTTTTTTGAAGGGTTGTTAAGCATTGGAAAGGGTGAGAGGCTGTCTCTTTGTTGCTGAGACAGCTTGTTCTGCCCATCAAACAGTGGAACAGTTTGTGTGAATTCAGAATTGTAGAATGGTTTGGGTTGGGAGGGACCCTAAAGAGCCTCCAGTTGCAGGCACTGGTAGGGATCCATTCGCTATGCTCCATATGCATGGAGCATTCCATATGCTCCCACTCCCGTGTATCAATATACACTTTGGCTGATACAAACCTCTTGCCTTGGGCGCCTTTTCCATCCTCCCTGCTCCTCAGGGAGGCTGGAGGCTGAGTTTCACACAATTATGTGCAGCGAGCTGGCTGGGCAGAGGGCTTGGTAAACATGGATCAGGCTGATCCTGCCAGGCCTGTCATTACCCTCCTCTTGCAGCTTTCCTGTCCCACTGAGCAGGGACTTCCTTTGATCAGGGAGCTGTGCCCCGTTCTGGGACACAGATCTGTGCCGTGCTGGGAGATGGGTCAGTAGTCTCTGTGTCATTGCTGACGTGAGTGATGTCGCATCCCTTGGTGGCAGCACCAGGACTGAGTCAGTGCCGGTGAATCCGGACACAAAGGAAAGCCCTCTGTGAGCCAAAGAAACTCCTCGCTGTGGGCATGGTAGAAGAGCAGGCTGCCCAGGGTGGTGTGCAGTCCCTGTCCTTGGGGACATTCCAAACAGCCAGAGCTGGCCCTGAGCAGCCCGCTCGGGGCAGGGGAGTTGGACAGGATGATCTCCAGAGAGGTCCCTTCCAGCTTCACCTATCCTGTGTGCTTCTGTGAAGATAACGCATTTCCCTATAAATATTTGCTCCCAGAGTCCTTGCCCCCTGAGTTCTCCTGGCCGCTGAATTACTTGTATCCCAACTCCCATTTGGGTTTGCTGGAGTTGTGGATAAAGAGCTTGACTCAAACTGTTTGGGAATTCAGAGGCAGATGAGATTTAGTGTTTTGAAAGAACACTTTGAACTTGTGAGTGATCCTGCCTTCTCTTCTGTTTTGGAAACTAAGAGTTCCCACACTGCCACCGGGCTCCCTTTGAGAATTTGTCTTGTTATGAATCACCTGCAAAAGAGTATTTTAGAAGCAAAAAAAACCATCAAAGGCCATCGAGTTTAGGCTTTCAGATCTGCAGTAAACAGCTCAAGTGATAAGTCTGTTGTGGGAAGGCTTGAAGGTTGTGACTCTTACAATTATTAGCTGACTTATTTCTCTCTATTGTTATTTATGGCTTCTCAGGCTTTGATTTTCTTCTCTAACTGGTTCTCCTTCTTTTTCTCAGAGTGTTTTTAGGCAGCCTGATAGAAGCTTCTGAACCACACAGGCAGCCAACAAACTGGTGGCTTTGCCTGTGAGGATCTTGGGAGCAGCTTTTCTAATGGGCTTTTCTGTCTGACCAAGCCTGTGGCTTGTAATTTGAAAGCCACTAATCTTAGGTGTTGTAGGAGGCCATGGATGAGACCAGCCCATTGCCAGACCAGTTGGAAGCCTGGGAAGGTTGCATGACCTGGTGATAAAATGCTTTAGGGAAGTCAGCTTGTATTAACACTGAGGGCTTGAGAGCAGGGGAAGGTTCTGCCTCTCAAAAAATCTTTTAGGCTTTAGTAATCATGTGGAATTACTTTGACTGTGACTTTATTTTGACTTTCTTTAAGTCCTCAAAGTTTTACAAAGCAGATACAAAATAGTCCATAATATCCAACTCTTAATTTAGGCCTTTTCCATGTGATTTCTGCTGAAACCTTAAGTTCAGTATCACTTCTGGTGCTGAAGGCTTTCTGGAATAGGAATGGACTTGCTGCAGGATTTCAACAGTGGCTTTTGGATTGTAAAAAGGTTTATTTTCAAAAAAAAGTGGAGCTTTATTAGGGAAGAAGGCACAGATCAGATTACAGAAGAAAAGAGATGGAAAAGAGCAGCTCTGCTCCTGACACCAGGGCTCAGGGGGCCAGGGCTGAAGGGGGCAAGGCTTTTAGGGAAGAAGCAGCTAAGGGAGAGTAAGTGTTGGGGGATTTTGAGGGAGAAGAGTAGGTGATCTCGAACATGAGCAAGTTCAGAAGCCAGCTGGAGTGTTATTGAGGCTTTATCAGGTATGGATTTTTAATTCCCAAATTCGCAGTGAACGCGGCATCCGAGATACTTCAGATCTGTGTGGCAACCACTCAGCTACAAACAATTTTTTTAGGAATGAAGGGACCAGGAACAATCCACTGCTGCTTACTTGGAGTGAGGTTTGTCTGGAGCAACACAGCCACTGCTGGGGACTTCTCTGGGAAGTGTGTAGAAGTTACTCATTCCTTTTCCTCAATAGAAGTCCCTTCTTCAGGCAGCATCCCTGTCGTGCTCTCATCCCTCTCCCACCAGTTTTTGCAGGTCCTCCCACCGTGTGTAGCGTGTCTGTGGTGCCACTGTGACAGACGTGGTGACAACCTGGCCATGTTTGGGTACAGAGGCAGCAGCAGCAGCACTCCTGGCTGCCTGGCAGTTGGCACCTGGCTGGGCAGGAGCCGTGGGGCTCTGGAGAGGAGCCTGCAGCCCAGGCAGCTGCTCTCACCATCCTGCTCTCCAGCCACCGGTGTGGATGCATAATCCGCGTGCACATGTTGCATGCACACACGGAAACGTTCTCCAGAAATACCCTGTGCTGTTTGGGGGGCTGGAGTTTTAAATACACATCAGGAAATATCGAAGTTATGATTCACATGGCGCCTGTAACAGGACCCGTTCCTTGCGCTTCGTGACAGTTTGCTCCATTGAATAATAAATACTATTAATTTTATGCCTTAATATAGACATGGCTCCACGTTCTCAGTCTGTGTGATGTGTTAAACACTTTGCCTTTCTCTCATTTCTCGTGGGGTGGGGAGGCAGAGCCAGGAATGTACGTAGACGGGTTTGTAGTAGAAGGGATAAGTACGAAAAGGTTAGTGCAGGAATAAAAACCTTGGCAGAGTTTCCCATCCTTTTGGGATTGCAGATTAGCCAACAGCAGTGTGTCTACACCAGCAACCTTTGATACATTGATCATGTTATCATACTAGAGCTTTCAAAAACCTGTCTCAGATGCTGTTGGAGCTCTGTGGGAGCGTCGCCGTGCTCTTGCAGTTAAGCGAAGCTTTATGCATGAATTATTTGATTCTGTCTGATCCCAGCCTTTAATCTACTTTTCCAAATATAATACACTTGTCAAATGTGGGTGGTAGGACTGCACATTTGCATGGAAGCAAGTAAAAGCCTTCACTGTGAAAGAAGCAGCTGCTGGGAACGTCGTCTGTGCCTGCAGCTCCGTGCTGAGAGAGGAGCTCCTGTTCTGCAGCTGGGGAGAGGCTGCCTCTGGAGAGAGTAACTGATAATGCTGTCACATGAGTCTCATGCCAAAAACTCCCCCTGCCCTGGAAATGTGTGTATAGGAAGAGTTTAACAGGCAGTGCAAGTGTCCAGTGCGCTCTTTTCCCAGTGTCCGGCAGCAGATGCCTGAGAAAGAGCAGGAAGGGCAGGTTAAACACTTCACCAGGCTTTGCTCAGTTGGCTCCTGAGCTTCCTAAGCTGGAGTTGGTTCCTATGTGTCTAGTATCCCTCGGTGGATTTTTTCCTCAGGGCATGTATGATTCCCTTTTGTAATCTAACAGGTTTTATTTCTTAAGCATCCTCTGCATCTGTAGTCAATATTATCTTCAGAATTTAGTTATGTAAAGGAAAACCTTCCCTTGTCTTTAACCTCCCCTTTCCCTGTTGCTCCCACACTGGAAGAGACAGGGAGTGGTTGTTCCCCACTCACCTCCTTCAGGCTGCTTCTGATTTTATATCCCCCTCTCATGTCCACCCTCAGTAATCTCTTCTACAGCTTCAAAACTAACTCCATGTTTTGAAGACTGGGAAAGGCACTGAGGAGCTCTGAAAGTCAGTCCCTGCCAGGCACGTCAGGGCATTCTTGCAGGGATTTTTAGATATAGGTTAGTGGAATTTTACTGTGCTGTGTTCGGTAAGTATTGTCACGAACCGTCACTGCAAGAGCTGAACTGAAGATGGACTTGAGGGAGCACGTACTGGAAAAGAAGATATTTTGATGATATAAGTGGCAGAGAAGGAAGTTTAAAAATTGGAAGAGAGAGGAAGCTCTGAGGGGAGAATTTAGTTAAGAGAGTTAGTAGTGGCAGGCTTTCCTAGAAGTGCTTGAGAGCAGAGAGGTCTGGCTGATGCTGTGGAAAGCCTTTATGGGATTATAACAAGCAGCAAGGAATATGGGAAGCAATTAAAGAAAAAAGGGTTGTCTACGTCAAACACTCTCCCCAGCAACTGCCAGAGATCAGAGATCTCCTGTGTCTCTGTCAGTGATCAGCAGTACAAACCCTGGATCTACTCACGTCCTGCCTTGGTTTCTTTTTTTGGGCTCTCATGTAGGTGTGGATGTTCTCACAAGAATTTGCTGCTGTGTTTTAAGCAGACCTTTCTCCTCCCCCAGCCCGTGGTGCCCCGTGCCGGGGGTTCAGCTGGGTCACAGCCCTGGTGACCTTCTGTGTCCTCACAGCCAAGGCTTGGGAGCAACTGTGTGGCCATCTGAGGTTTCTCTTTAGGAATTAATATCCCTTCTTGCTTCCTGTTTTCCTACTGGTCTTCAGGGTTGTTTTTTTTCCTCTCTTTCCTCATCCTAGCTGGTGGATTTTTTTGGCATCTCTGTTAATCCCTTGCACTTTAGAGAGGGTCAGTAAATGAATCCACAGTTGAAGTTATTCTCATGAGGAAGGCAAAGCAACGCATTTCTCTTTCCTCAGAACTGGAAGAATGAGGCACAAGGCTTTAGGTCACTCAAGGGTCTGTCTCAGTACTTGCCCTCAGCACCTCTTTCCTTCCCTTGCCTCTCACATTCTTTACCAAGGGAGTTTGGACCGGGGCTGTTGTGTGATAAAATTGTTCCCAGCCTGTTGTGGCTTGAGCTTGAAGGATTGGGCAGTCAGGCTGTACAGGTCACGTGGAATAAAGCTGAGGGACAGGGCTTTTTTTAAAAATGTATTTCTCAACCCTGATCAGTGGCTCTGGTAGAGTGGTCATTTCACCAAGAGCTGTGCTGGGGTGAAAGAGTTGTGCTGGGAATGTGCTCTGGCTGTCACTGCCCTGGAAGAGCCTGTCAGTTCCTGCTTTGCCCTTCTGTGAGTGATTCGTGGTGGATTTGGGTATTGTATTTAGCACAGAGACACGCTGCAGCCCTGTCTCCTTGAGCTGGCACATCCTTGTCTGCTCCAATCATCCCTGATCCATAGGATTTACAGCTGTGCTTACTTCCAGCCCCTCCTGTGTGGGTCACTGCCACTGCTGCTTGAATGTCCCTGGTCAGTGGTTTGAATAATTTCCTGCTGAAGAGTAAACAGTAACATTCCAGTTGCTTTGGGTTCCCTCCATGCAATTTCAGGTTGGAATTCTTAGGAAAGACATCGGCCTTGTTGTCTGGGTACCTCACAGTGGGGATTTTCCCTCTCTGCAGAGTTAGTATGTCAGCAAATGGAGAAATTAGAGAAGTCAGGCCCTGGCTGCACAATTCCAGTTTTGCCATGTCTCTGCTGTCCCAGCTCTGGGAGTGCAGGCTGTGAGAGCTGGGGAACCTGACAAAGAACCAAAATCTCCTCATCCCCAAAACACCGTGTTAGGGGACTGTGTGCTTTCAAGGCAAGGAGGTGCTGGTTCTTTTTGCCTTCTGGAGGTTTTAATAGTGACAAAATTGGGAGTCAGGGCTCCACAGGAGTGATGTTGTCAAGCAGCTGTGTGGGGAAGAGGGAGTGCTGGCAGACCAGCACTGTGTGCTGAAGGTGGAGAATGCAGGAGCTGTGGGGAGATGGAAATCATGACAGAAGGAGCAGCCCAAAAATGGAAGATAACCCTCAGGATGTTTGGATATTGGCATGGCATTGAAGTCACTGCTCTGATGGGCTCCTCTGGGTCACGGACTCTAAAGATTGTTAATTCTCAAGTGTGCATGGGTGGCATATCCATGGGGGGAATGGTATGGCTGTGTGAAAACAGTTTCTGTCTTTGTTAGACAAACAAAACTAACCTTTTCCTCTCCTTACCTCTGTTCCAGTCTCTGTCTGCTGCTGTCTCTTCATATTGTTTCTCTTCCTGTCTGAGCTCACCGGATTCATAGCCACTGAAATGTAAGTAAAAGTCATGTTTTCCCTTGTTTGTGGGGATGTGAATCTTCACAGCTGTACTGTTATCTGA
This sequence comes from Tichodroma muraria, assembly GCA_013390105.1. Lineage (NCBI taxonomy): Eukaryota > Metazoa > Chordata > Aves > Passeriformes > Sittidae > Tichodroma > Tichodroma muraria. The sequence continues at coordinate 217,786 of WAAG01072684.1, forward strand.
GAGAAATATTCCTGTAATTTCACTAGGTCACTTAGTTGCCTAATGGGTTTGGGATTCCTTTAGGTTGAGTCCAAATTCTCAGACATCCATTCAGCTTTTTAATTTGCTAAAATTAATAGGCAAACTTGGTTCTGAACTATTTTTGATAGAGGAAGTTGTTCCAGTCTTGCTTGATCTTTTATTAGCTGCATGCTGGATTGCACAATTAGCAGCATGGAGAAATGGATTGCATAAAACAAGAATTATTAGTTTAATATCAATAATTGCTTTTTTTTTATAATGTCAGAGCTGAATCTCTGATTCATGCAGCTGGCTTTATTAATGTGTGAATTTTTTCTTCTCCTCTTGAGCCTTACTAGGAAACCTTGTTTACAGGTTTTGTGCCTGAGGACAAGTTGCCCCAGGTGGTGACAGCTTTGAGGAAAATGGAAATCATTTCTACTTTTAAAAATTGCTCATTGAACAAGCATGAAGTACTTATTAACACCAAGTTAATCAGATTTTTATTTTTTCGTGTTCTTCTTGTCTCAAAGTAAACTTTTTAGTAGCTCTTAACACGTCTGCCGTTGTTTTGGGCTCTAGGAAACCTTCTCCATCACCCTGCTGATGTGGCAGTGAGCTCACTGAGTGCGAGGCACAGTTCCTGGATAGTTGGGAAGGGTGGAACTTGTGTCAGGCTCACATGATGGTTCTGATAGCAACAGATGTCAGAGCTGAGCAAAAAGGCTCTGAAGCCTTGGTTAGATTGGCCATTTTGATAACCAAGAGGCTCTTTCATTGTTTTTGTGCAGCTCTGTCTTGGATCAAGAATATAATTTCAGGAATAATGTGAACGTTGACTAATGTTTAACTGAAGGCAGGAGTGTAATCAAGCTCAAGATCATTTTTTGTGCCTGTTGCACGTTTACTTCAGAGATGGTATCTCAGTTTTCTTGCTTGCTCACGGTTTCTTTGACTTCAGTTCCGTGTGTTTGCTTGTGAAATCTGGGGTCACCCTATCAGGCACTTCACAGAGCTTGAGTTTCCTTGGGTTTCTTGTTTTAAAAAACAGAAAATCTAGATAGACTGCTTCGAGTAAAGCACCGCTTTTTCTTGCTCTCCTCCTAGATCTCATTCTCTTGCCTGGTTTTCTTTTTTCTTTCAGTTAATGCTTTACAGGAGGAATTAGTAATATTTACCTAGTTTTGACCCAGTTATTGGAGTGCCCATATCTTTATGTAGTGGCAGTTTCCTGACTAGAAATTCCTTTTTGAACCGCACCGTTGCATAATTCTCTGAGGCCTTTTGCTTTTTCCTTAAGAAGATGGTGCATTTTCCACAGAAATATTGTGAAGTCCTGTAAGCATGCTCAGCTGGCAAGTTCCTCATTAAAACCTCAGAGAGATGGTGAAGTGCCTTTCCCAGCAGGGGCTGTGTGGGGAGATGTTTGCAGGCAATAAAGCAGTAAAATTTGAGAGAGGATGTCATGCAAAACTCTGGGACAAATGACTGCAGGAACCTGATTCGTCATGGACTGTCCAACACAAAAGCTCACATAAAAGAGGAGGAAAACCTCCTTCTGATGAAGTTACAAGTCATCAGGCTCTTGCTGGGAACATTCACCCCCAGCACTTGTGAAAAGGCTCACCCAGAACAGCGGAAATACTTCAGAAAGTCACTTCAAGTCCTTCCCAGTTCAGTGACTTCTAAAGCAGGAGTAGACTTTTCTTTTTCCATTTCTTACTCACTGGTTTCTCTTCTGAGAAACCCAGTACAAGTTGTTGTGAGCCTCTTGTGGTTCCCTTTCAGTCAGGTATTACTGGCAGTGCATTGTGAGGCAGCAGAGCCTCATCATTGAGAAAAAGAATTGGGAGCTCCGCGTGGTCTGGAACTTGTGAGAACTCTGTGCTGCCATTAAACAGCAGATTTAACAGGGTAAAACAAGGTAACAGCAAATAACAGGGGAAATACTGAATCGAGAAAGGTTTTTGAGCCTTGTTTGCCCGTGATCCAAATACTTACAAATATATGGAAGATTGCTTATGTAGAAACTGTTCGGTTCTCATCAACTTTTATTGCAAGCTTCAAGGGTGTTTTTTGTATTAAGTCTCCTATAAGTGATACCTCACCCAGATTGAAGTTTCCCAATACCAGCCAGGACCTGAACGATTGCAGGTGTGCAGTTACATGGGATGAACTTTCCTGCCTTGTCACTGCCAGATGTGAGACTGCATCGCTCTTTCTCCTTTTGTGGCATATTGCCCTTAAAGCACTTGACAGAGCCAAGCTGGGTGGGGAGAGCTGCACAGTTTTGATGACAATGTGAGCACTTGGCCTGGTGTTTTGCATCAGAGACGTGGCAGGTTGCCTGCTGAGCGCTCCTGCTTCCCTCAGAGCCCTGTTACACCGGGCTATTGTGTGTGGGGTGTGTGCAGCGACAGCTCCTTCAGGGCAGCCTCAGTGGTGCCCGCAGGATTCCCTGTCTGACTCCCAGCACCCGGAGCTTCCCTCCGTGGCTGCATTTAAAGCAAGAGGGCGGTGTGGTTTGTTGAGCTCGTGCTGCAACGTGAGAAAAGAAGGTCTGCTCTGCACCACGCTGACCCCAAATACTCACTGGCTCCTGCCCACTGCTGGACTTTCTTCCACGTTCACATGAATGCAGCAACCTCAGTGCCTGGTGTTACTCGAAATCTCGGTTTGGCCGCTCTTGCCCAACTTCAAAGCTGTTTTTCCTTGACCAGCCCATTGTCGTAGCATTTACAGTCTCAGCTGCTGAAGGCTTGTCTGGGTGGCAGGCAGCCAAGAAATGACACCCTCATCTCGAGGTTCACAGTCAGAGCCCTAAACCCAAACATTACCTGTGCGGGGAGGACAGCAGCTGTGTCATAGCTCGTGTGAGCATTTCTAATGGGCTGTGTCTGTGCACAGGAGCTGACTCCAGTTAGGAAGTCAAACCAAGACACTGCAGGAAGCTCATGGGAGAGGTAACACACTCTAAAGGCACATCCTATTCTGCTGCTGACGGGTTTCCTGGGGAGACCAGCCCTGAGGAGGGTAGAAATCTCCCAAGTTGCTCATCTTCCAGATTTATCGTGTGACCCTAGCAGGCCTGTGAGCAGCCATGAAGGACATCTAAGCTTGGCAGTTAGGTGGGGCTGCATCCTTCCCAGGAAAAGCACGGTGAAGGGCTGGTGAGGGAAAAGAGCTTTTTTCTTAGTCACAACCCATCATTGCCATTAAGGAGAGGGCGAGTTTAACTCTGGAAGTCAAGGATGCGCTTGATTTTTAGTTTTTTTTAGTTCAGACTGAGAGTGACTGAAGACTTAGTCCAAACTTCAGGCATTGGAATGTCCCCATCCCTGGAGGTGTCCAAGGAACACCGGGACGTGGCACTCAGTGCTCTGGGCTGGGTGACAAGGTGGGGATGGGTGACAGGTTGGACTTGATGGTCTTGGAGGTCTTTTCCAGCCTAAGTGATTCCATGCCAAGAACCTTGATGGGTCTCCTCAGTTCTGTAAAAGGTAAAGAAGAGGAGGTCTGTGCTCCACATTTGAACCTCTGAAAGATGAACAGCATCACTCTTGCCCCTCTGAGCCAATGACTGAAATGGCTGAAGAAATTAAGCTAAAGGGTTAAATGTGTCTGGTTTTGCCTGGGCAAGATCAACATTTGGTTGAGTTGAGAGTAGTCTGAGGGCTAGAAATGGCTTGTCCTGCCTTTAGCAGCCTCCTCATTCCTCTGCTGCTGTGTTGCAAATCAGAAGCTAGAAATCACCCATCTCTTTTCTAATTAACTCAGATCAGCGCGAGACGTTAATAGCTGGCAAGATGATAATCTCGCAGTTTTATCACCGTAATTAGGTCATGAATTATGTCCTGTAAGATCAATAATAGTTTTCCAAGTATTCCATCATTAAGGATTAAAGATGTAATTAACTAATCTGGTCTGCCTTGCATTGGCAGCGAGGGGAAGGGGTAGGTGGGTATGAATGTGGTGCTTGTGGTATGAATGTTGCTGCTCAACACTAATTCATCTGCCACAGCACACTGTAGGAAGCAACAGACTGTTCCTGGCAGTGTTTGCTTTTTCTTTCTTTCTTTTTTTTTTTTTTTTTTAATGTAATAACAGACAAAAACCTATCTGAAGTGACAAGTTTACTAATTGGAAAGATGAGCCCCCCTGCAAGGCAGTTAATTACTTAAGCAGAATATCTGCAGTAAAATTATTGCCTTTTAATGAAAGCATAAACCATGAATCATGGAATCACAGAGTATCCTGATCTGGAAGGGCCCCACTAGGATGATCAAAGCCCAACTCTTGGCCTGAAACAGGATAGCCCCAAGAAGGTTGTCAGGAGTGTGGGAGGACACAAAACTCCAGGAGTTTCAGGGAGCAGCATTCCTTGTCCACACTGGATTCATTTGCATGCCCAGGACTGATCCTGCAGAGCAGCAGGATTGCCACCAGACCTGTCTTCAGAGGCTTTTTGTCCCATAGCTCTCCAGAGCGTGGTGGGGTGTGTTTTGTGGCTCTCAGCCCATGGAAATGGTACCAACCAGCAGAGTGTGATCCTGCTGCAAAAGGGCTTTCTCCTGCTGCAAACTGTAATCTGGGAGCACAAGCCAAGAGATGCCACAACTCCTGTGTCCTGGCACTAAGCTGGAGAAGCACCTCCAACCCTGCTGGCACATCCAGCTGAGGCAGATGAAGTGCTGGAGCCGACCAGCCCAGCTTCGGGAATGAGAGCTGTAATCCTGCTCCTGCCACGGGCTGACCTTGAGACAGACACTTTCCTGCAGAAGGATGTAATCCTTAGCAGCCCTGAGAGAGGTAGGCAGGTAAGAAGCTTAATGAATGTTTGCGAGGCGGCGTGGGGGTTACCTAACACGAGGTTTGTGCGGGGTTGCTGTGCCCTGTGTGGGCTTGCAGGAAGCGGAAGGTCGTGTCGTGATGTCATTTGCAATTCCTGACTCAGGTCTACATTGACGTCTTTCGAGCCCTTCTCCTTCTTCCTGTCTCCTGGAGAGCTGTAATTCCTTCCTTTGTAGGGCAGCGTGTTTGCTGTGCTCCACAGCTGATCTGGGACAGGGACCTTCACGCTGAAGAGCTGATTGGGATGCAGAAGGTGACAAATATCAGAGCAACAGACACATGACGCAGTCGGGAGTTTGCTGACCTGCTTGTTGTTTCTTCACGTAATTGAAAAGAGGATTTGTCTAATGTTTTCTGGTCTGGCACCACTGGAAATGTGGTGGTGCAGGAATCTCAGCGTTGGAGGGTTGTGTTTCTGGAAGGGTTGATTAGAGCTGAAAGGGCAAGTGGAGCCAAGAGGGCTCACCTGAGAAAGTCTTTTGAGAAGCTTGGGCTGCCTCAAGAAAGGATAATTATTTTCCTTCTTAGGCATGGGGTCCTGGAGGTCAGAGGGTGCTTCCTGGGAGTTGGAGGGCAGGGTAAAGTGCAGCTTTCTGGAGTAAGTGGCTGTATTTTCTCTGTGGCTGATGACTGAGGAGAGGCTGGCTGACTTTGCTGTGAAAGGGGGGAGAAAAAAGGCTAAAACCTGAAGCAGGGACTTAGGACAAGGAGGACAGAGGACAAGGCAGGCCTGTTTAAAGAGCACCCATGCAGTGTGTGGAGCTCTGGAAGGTGGATGCAGTGCCCACCCCTGTATCCAAAGGGCTGCAGGCTCTTCGGCTGTCGAAGTGCTGGAGTTAGTGGCCAGAGCTGCTGGGTGGAAATAAGTTACTGGGGAAGTTTTGTTTCTGGGGAAACGAAGCTGTTGTGTCATAAATCCAAGACCTAAAGCACAGGGAACAGGTCTGACTTTCTTTGGATAAAGCCCTGAAGCCATGCCGTGCTCTCTGGCTTCTGTGGGCCCCTTTCCTTGGCTCTCACGTGCCATTGGCATGATCTGGCCAAAGGGTTCCTCCAGCTTTTTGCGTGGAACGCTGGAAGTTTGTAAGCAAGCGGGGTAAGCAGCCCAGCAGCATCACCCAGGAATGTGAAGTATTTCCAAGTGGCTCTTTCTAGAAGTGAAGCAGATTCCTGGTGTGTGGATCACGAAGAAACTTCCCTCCTGTTCCTTGGGTCGGTGGTGGGAGGCTCCAGCTCTCACCTGTTGTGCTGCACTCGTGCTTTCAGAGCTCTGCGCCCTCACCCTCCTTTATTGTGCTGCTTTTATTCAAATATTCCTTAGCAGCAGCCAGGAAAACACCAACTCCTACATGTTTGGAGAAGGTACACCCTGCCTTTGGAGTCACAATATGACCAATATCACTGCCTCTCTCTGCCTGGCCTCGGGTTTTATTTCCCTCGTGACCATCCCAGATTTACAGTTAAAGCACTGTTACTCCTGGGACACTTTGTATTCCAGGACAGACAGCTATAAATTAGACTCAACTTCTTTTTTTCCACCAGGGACGTTTCTCCTTCAGGGAGAGTGGCTAGAGGGGGTAAATAGTGCTTTTCCTGACATCCCAGGAGTCTGATTAAATAGTAGGAGGGCTGTGTGCAATTTGGCTTCGTGGCCCTGGGGAGGAGGATAGCAAGGGACATGTGAGTGCCAGCCCAAACCTGGGTGCCAGTAGTTCACTGCAAAGAATAGCCTTTACCCTGGAAATTTGCATTACCTGTGAGATTTCCAGAATTCCAATACCCCAGCTATTTGAGGATAGAAGTGTCCAGTTTGTTGAAAACAACATTTCTTGTGAGGTTTGCCCCAGCAAGTGCAGCCTGTGGTGTGTTGTCATTGTACCCTCGGTTCTCCATAGTGAGAGGGAATATCAGTGGCATACAAAGGATACACTTTGGAGCTGGATTTGTCAGTTTGGGCCCTCAGCAAGAGCTGATCATGCCATGAGGAAGCAGTGGCTGAAGCTGGGAGGGAGAAGCAGGATCCAGCTGGACGGGTGCTCCATGAAAGGTGACGCTGCGGGTTGAAATGAGGGGAAGGAAAGGAAGGATCCGCTGTCATGAGCTGTCTGATGCCTGTGGAGTGATAGATTGGGGTATGAAATTTGGAACATGACTAGGAGAGGAGCAGGGGGCTACTGGGTAAAGAGGAGGAGGAGGAAGTAGCCCAAGGGGTGAGTTTGGAGCCACTGGTCCAGTGACCAGACTGCGGGACAGGAAATCAGTTTCCTTTACCTGCAGCTAATGGGCTGTGTGACCTGGACAAGCTGCCCTACTTCTCTGTGCCTCAGTGATCCAGCCAAGTGACCTCAGCACCTGCCTTCCTATGTCAGAGCTTCCAGGGGCTCCCCGTGCACAGTTCATCCTCTGATTTCTGCCAGAGAAATCAGAAGTTTCTTCCTCACTCGCTCATCCCTGAGAGGCTCCTGCGCCTTCGCTGCCGGAGCCGCACGATTTCTGACAGGTTCAGGGTGAGAAATCAGCAAATGCAAACAGTGCCCGTGCTGGGGCTTTTCTCCAGAGAGCTGGGATGCTCAGCTGAGCTGCTGGACCCGACTGTGCTCTGCCAGCCCTGCTCTGAACGCCGGGGTGCCCGCGGCGCTGGCTGGGCATCTCGGCCAGCACAGCGCTGGGAAGGAGCCAGGGCTTATGAAACGGGCTGGCTGGAACTGGGAAATGGATGGGAGCACTCGGGCAGCACGGAGAGGTGCCTTGCTCTGGGGGATTAATGCCCATCCTGGCTGGAGCTGCTCCTCCCGGCCCTATTTGGATATATGACTTAATCCAGTCGCTGCCCAATCTGTCAGTAATGAACACGTAGAGGAGAGAATGCATTCCACCAGGGAGGAGAGGGCTCAGCCAAAAAGCTGCTAACTAGGTCACTGATGAGCAATCTTTCCCCTCCCTCTGTGTCATTTTTATTAATCACTTGAAAAATAGGTTGAGTAATGATTGCAAGCAACTTGTCAAGCCAATTAAAAGCAGAGAAAGGTAGGGCTGTGAAGCCGAAGACAAATGCTGTGCTGGTTTTAAATGAGTGTCTGTAAACCCCACTGACCTGTGAGTAATTGCCTCTGAAAAACCTGGCAGCGTGTGTGTTTCTCAGTGTGAAGGTTTGTTTCTTCTGCATCCACAGGGCAAACAGTTCATCGTGGCCCAGGGATGGATCACCAGAGCAAAATCACTTTGAATCTGTCTTGTAGCTGCCTTAGCAGAGTCTGGTTTGACTCTTAGCATGTGGAGTCTCCAGTGGGGCTTATCAAAGAGTTTAGTGCACTTTGAAAGTAAAATAAAAATGCTACAGAGCACTTACTAGTTTTATTTTATGTGATATGCCTGAGTCTAAGTTCCTGTAGGCTTATAATCTGCCCAGCTGGAAGATAAATTGTCAAATCTTATTTGTTGAACGGGGAAAAGAGCTTCTAGGTAATCCCACCATCGTCTCAGTTCAATGGGGTGAGTCTCCCCAGAGTGGATTCTCCAGGACCATTCAGCACATTCAGCACTGGGGTTGTTTTGGTTTATTTTTTACGTGTCGGATGGATTGTATGTGCCAACAATAAATATTTATACTCTTCCATTGCTCTGCCTCTCTATCTGTGTTTTGTCTCCTGTGAGATGTGTGCCAGCACTGTGGGTGCTATGAGACAACATTACTCTGGGAGACTGGTGTAGAGTGTGTGAGATCCTGCTGTCCAGGATGTTTCTTCCCATCTGTTCCTGGCTCAAATCCTCTTCTCCTCAGTTTTAGTCACCGCTTTTGTTACCATTCATAGATTGAAATGTGATGTTAAGGAGAAGGATACAAATATGTCCTTCTGCCTTCCTTCTGTTGCTGCTGCTCTGTCAGCTGGGTGGCAATAACAAAGGCAATTAGTGACACAAATAAGCTTTCCTGGGGGGTAGTTGAGAGCAGCCTTTCTCCAGAACTATTTATGGAACAAATGGAAAAACACATCTTTCTCTCCTGCCTAAAAGGAGTAGCAACCCTCCCCAGGGGAGGGGAGGGTTGGACCGATAACCTGCCCACCTCTTCAGCATTAGGGTCTTGTTTTGTAGCACCTCTGAAAACTCAGGGTAGAGAAGGGTACAGGAAACGCAGAGCAGAAGTTTTGTTTTCTGCTGGTGCAGAACTTGTGTAAAGCCTCCTGCACTTGCCAAGCAAGAAATGAAATGTGAAATCAAATGAAGCCGTGATTTGCCCCCATTCCATCCTGGAGAGCTTTCCCTGCTCTCTGTAACTCTGTTGTAGCCATCACACAATCAAACCTCCTCTTTCCAGTCCCCTGTTCCCCCTCCCCATGCAAGTGTTTGGGTTTTCCCTGTGGGAAGCAGCCCTGTGCCTGAACCCACCTGTGCTTTATCCCTCCAGAGTTAATGAGCTCTACGTGGATGACCCAGACAAAGACAGCGGAGGGAAAATAGAAGTGAACCTGAACATCAGTTTGCCAAACCTGCACTGTGAATGTGAGTACCCCTTTCACTTAGCAGCTTTTCTTTGTGCTTTAAGTAATACTTGAAATGGGCCCAGACTGGTACAGTGGCCCTTCTTCTGTAACAGGATGGAAATCAGGTAGCTGCAGCCTCTGCCAGTATCCCATTGCTTTCTGTTCCAGGCCAGGGCACCTGTGTTCTTGAACCATGTGTTGGTGGCTGATCTCCTTCACTGGCTTCTTTCTAAATCTCGTTTCTGGGGGTTTTTTCTTTTTGTTTTGTTTTTTTGGGTGGTTGTTTTTTTTTTTTTGCTTTTTTAAATTAATAGCAGCTTTTTGTGTCTGGAAGTAAAGAAACCTCCCAAGTTCCATTGGGAACTCTGAATGCACCAGCTGGTTGTTGGCTCTTCCCAAGTCACCTGCCTTTTCTGCCTGAAATTTTTCTGTTTGGGTGATTTGGATTGCAGGCAGCTGGCAGGGCATCATGGGAGGTGTATTTGTGTCAAATAGGCAGAGTGAAAAGTCCAGTTACAAAGTTTTTCTGGTATAACAATTTTTACAAATGACGTTTTTAGCTCAAATGTCAGGAAAAAATGTGTGTATTTTTTTCAAGTAAAAGCAATACATGCTTTTCCTATTCAACCTTCCTGTTACTGGTTTTGTTTGATTTTTTGTTTTTGTCTTATCTCTCCCACCCCTGCAGTGGTTGGACTGGACATCCAGGATGAAATGGGAAGGCACGAAGTGGGTCACATTGACAACTCCATGAAGATCCCTCTCAATAATGGGGATGGCTGCAGGTTTGAGGGCCATTTCAGCATCAACAAGGTGAGTGGCAGTGACAGTGGGTGAGGGTGTGCTGGCTGGGGAAATGCTGGCAGGATCCATCTAAAAATGAAAATTTGAAAATCTCTGTCTCTCCTGCCATGTGTTTATGACCCTGACCAGACAGAAATTTAAGTCATTGTGGGGAGAGGAGGCTGCATGGCCAGACCCACAGGGAATGTGTTAGATCAGGGGTTTTCTTCAGTCCCCAAAGCAGGTAATGGAGACAGAATTGCTGAACAGAGAGAGCAGCTCTGTGCAGCAGCCCGATGTTCAGGGGATGTGTGAAAACCCCACAGATGCCAAAGGGATTCTGTGTTTACTCCTCACGACTTTTGCACCTCCAAAACGTGACTCACTGTGGAGAGGTCTTTGGCAATGGCTGCATCCCAGCTCTCCTTTGTTCTGAGGGCTGCAGAATGACAGCAGGGATGTTCCCTTCTGGAGGGTGCCAGGGCTCCGTGCTGGGGCGTTTGGAATACAGCACGAGGCCCCGCGCATGCTTGGCGGGGATGCTCTGCCTGTGTCTCAAGGAATGAAAATCCAGGCCTGGAGGAGGCTCCTCTTTGGGATGGGTGTGTTCAAGATTGAATAATCTTGCTATGTAATGCTGGAGATGACTTGCTGGGGTGGGGGAGGCAGTGGTGGGACCCGCTGATGTCCTAAGAAGGGCACACCCTTTATTCACTCCTCTTCGTGTACCACAGGCTACAAAATCCTACTTCCTTCTTTTCCTCCCAGGTCATGTTAAAGCACATCTAAAAATAACAGACAGAACCTTTTGCTGCTTCTGTGGCGTGGAAAGGATTAGGGATTTAAAAAGTGGGCTTTTTCTTCATCTCCAAGCCACCAGGATTGCTGGCAGCTGATAGTCCACAAAACTGGGAAAGGGATTCTGGAAAAAGTAGTTCTTGTCCAGACAATTTCCAGAGCACAGAGCTGAGATACCTGGGGGTTTGTCTGCTGGGTGTGGTGTGTCCTGCTCACCAAAAGAGCTCCAAAAGGGGGTGCAGAATGTGACAGCGAGGAGCTTCCTCCACTGCTAATTTGTGTCTCATTTAGTGGCTGGGACAGCTGTCACAGGGAGGGGAGCTGACCCAGGACTTCTGGCTCTGGAAACCTGAATCTCTTGTGTGTGACCTGGGGTCTGCAGTCCCTTGGCAAGAACTGGACAGGCTGAGCTGGGAGCTGGAGTGGGACCTGGCCAGGCTTGGAAACTTGAGCAAGGCTTGCACTTGGGTGTCGCTGGCACAGCTGCGAGGGAGGACTAGGTGACAGTGAGATGATGGTGTGGGCTGCTTGCTGCAGGGCCTGACGCCCTGATTGCTGAGCCTGTTTATGACACAGCTGGTGTCCACACCTGAAAGTGTTCCCAGGAGTGCACTGCTGTTCCTCAAGTCATTAAATCAGCTTTCCTGAAAGCACATGGAACGGGCATGTGGCCTCCTGTGGCCCTGCTAGTGAGGTGTCTGCAGAGAGCACACTGGGCACCAGTTGTATAACCACCCTCCCACTCCTGCCTCGGGCCATGCCACATTGCTCCTCAGTGTTGCTTCATTTCACAACCGTTTCTCAATAGGAAAATATTCTTGCACCCTTCATGACAGTGATTGAGCTGTATCTGCTGAAAGACTCCAGGGCTAGTGGCCTGAAAAGTGTGTGCATGCAGAGTGGTGCCATCAGAGTGACACCAGGGGCTCATGTTCTGTCTTGGAGCTGAGCCTTTAGATGAAACTTGTTTTTTTCACTTCTTTTTATTTCCCTTCATTAAAAAAATTAAAAGGACGGGCTCCTGCTGGCTCCTGCCAGGTGGAGAAGGGGAAGATCTAGGTTAGTTTGTATGGGATGCCCACATGCATTTGGTGGTGGATTTTCTCTTTATATAAAACTCATTCTTGCACACAGTCTCAAAGGTAAAGTTGCTCATAACTGGTACCAGAAGAGAAATACATCCCCAGCTTCCCAGGCTGCTCTGCAGCAGTGGGCCCGTTTGCAAATGCCAGATGTGGGAGTAAGACATTGAGCAAGAGAGACGGGAATTTTATTTTAGTAGGGATGAAAGACATAGCCTTAAGTGCTGGGAATCCCTGGAGCTGGGAGTGACCCACTCATCATCTCCTGGTCAGGAACATCAGCAGTGTGGGGGTGCCAGGCTCCGAGGCTGCACGACTTGAGTGTGGTGGTGTTGGTCAGGTGCAGGAAGGTATCACAGATTCGTCCGTCTTCCTGGATGGATCCAGACATTCCCATGTCACATCACAGAGCCTAGCAATGCCTTGAGGGATAAAATGTGAAATCCTGTCTTCCCTGTCTTGGCTAATTTTAGGTCCCTGGTAACTTCCACGTGTCGACGCACAGCGCGACGGCGCAGCCCCAGAACCCCGACATGACTCACGTCATCCACAAGCTCTCATTTGGGGACAAGTTACAGGTGAGTCCTGAAAATTCCCTGGCTGTAGGGGAATGCAGTGAGAGTGGTTTAATATTTGACACTTCGGTTTTATGGAAGGCTTGTGTGTCCCTGCAACGTACGTTCAAGTCTGGGAGAGTTCACAGCTGCCACCAGTTCGGGCAGGAGCAGTGTCCAGTCACAGAGCAACTGTGCTGTTTTCTTCTGAAACTCAAAGTGCTTTTGGAAAACTCTGTGGCTGTCTTCCTGCAGGGAGTTAGAAATGAAGGTTTGTGGCTCAGCAAAATCTTGTTTCTAGCATGAGCACAGCAAACAAACTTTTCTTTTTTTTTGTGGAGGAGCAGTGATGCACTCAGGGAAGATGTGTGCTCGCTACTGTGTTTACCACAGTAAGCAAGCAGCCAAGCTCTTTTTAATTCACTTCACTGTACTTGTGTAGCAGACACCTATTAGTCAAATCTGTTCTGTGAAGCACAAGTTAGACTTAGCACTGCCAATTCCCTGCTGGGAAGAAGCTGAATGTATGCACTTGCCCAGTGGATAGAGTTTCACCAGGTGCTGCAAGTTATGTAATATTACCTGATTTCTCAATAAGGACAGATTACAGCACTTCTCTAGCCTACTTCCAAGGAGCTGGCCTCACAGGTGGGAGTTCCACATGTGCACACCCAGCTTGAGACTCACCCTAAACATTGCTTACCCATAGTCTCTCTGTAATCTTCTTTCCTCAGCACAGACGTCTCATTAGTCTGCTCCTTGTACACCCACTTCCAAAACCCTTTTTCATGCTAACAAGTCTAAGCGTTGCTTTGTAGTCTTCTGATTCTGCTCCCGGCTTCTTTTAGGAATTATCTTGTGTGGGAACGAGGAAATATTAGCGTATAAATAAGCTTGGCTTAATGTCTGTGAAGCACACTGAGATTATGAAAAATATTAGGTGAGCGGTAATAGGGAGCTGTGCAGCCTGCGTGGGAATTGGGTGCTCTGAGGGAGCATTCCCATTGTTTTATCGTGGAGTCCTGGAGGGAGGCAGCTGGAGTGTGAATCAGCATGAAGGAGGAGCCTGGGGAGAGACAAGCAGCAAGTGTCTTCAGTTCTTGTGGTGAGAAACCTGTCTGGCAAATGTGGAGTTGGCTCCTGATTCGGACAAGTTCAGATGAGTGTTTCCAGAGTTCAGGATTGCTGCTCGTCGTCTGAGTGCTCAGGGAGGGAGCACGTAGGTGCTGCTGCTGCTGCAGGCAAAACAGCAGTTCAGCAGCACAAATTAAAGAAGGATATGTTCACCAGACAGCTGCTACCACGACTCAGCAAGCAATGAGAGCCAGCAAAGCGTGGAGAGCTTTAAATCTGTCTTGGTGCACCTTTGAATATTTCAGGTTGTCAGGTTGTTCACCTGCTTTGATCTAATAAAAGCTTCTATTCCTTAAAGAGGGTGAGGAGCTTCTCATTCACTTGTGTCATGTGCTGGGAGTTTGTTCTTTGTGGGTTGTTACTGACTCTGCCACAGTGATCCACTGAGGGACAGGCTGTGTTCTCCAGAAAAAAGTCTCTTTGAAGATTTAAATATCGTCCGGCACTGAATGGGCTTTGAGTCTTCATCAGTACTTCGTGCACAATAGTGGCAGACTTCCTGTAGATTTTTCCATCATTTAGATGAGATCAGAATTAAAATCTGCAGAATTAAAACTCGTGCAGTGAGTTCCTGCGTGTCAGGTAACCCAGTAAGGGGGGAGATGGGGAAAGCAGGAGATGATGCCTTTTTACTATCAGGGGCAGACGACTCTCCTGACAAGGTTAAAACCAGGATTATTCAACACCATGATGAAGAACTCAGTAGAAATTATGATGAAAAATGCAACATCTTTTTCCACATCTCTCTCTCTGCTGGATTATCTGACAGCTGGCGGTAGGAACTCATCAGTTTGAATTTTGGTCTTGTCTACATGAGGAGAAAATCTTCGAAAATTTGAAGTGTACCTTAACGTCTCTGGCCCAGATAGTCTATAAGAGACTTCTCAGCTGTATCAAGAATGGAGCATAGCACTGTAGCCCACTCCAGGGGCTTCTTTTAGTTCTTACTCCTTTTACAGCGAGTAAAGAACGAGCACAGCCTGCAGATGTAGTTTGGGAATGGTCGTGGTTGTGTGAAATTCAGCAGAGCAAAAGGCCCTGCAGCAGGATCAGCTGTTGCTTTTGCTCTGCTCCTGTTCCCAGCACCTTCCAGCTGAACTTGCTGATGGCTTTGTCTCTCCAGAATTTCCTTTCTGCTGAGCAAAACTGGTTCACTTGCTGCTTCCTCCATCATCCAGTCTGTGGTGTTGGGAACAGGGAATGTCCCTTAGGATGAGACAGATACATCCACGTGCTGTCAGTTGTTGAGAGGGTTTGGGGAGGAGATGGCATTGCCCTGTTGGTGAGATGAAACTGTCACACCCCTGACCAAATCCTCCTTCCAAACTCTTCTTCCCCGTTGTCTGACTTAAGGTCAGGAATTTCTGGGTTGTGGAGTTTTGTCCTTTCGTTGTACCTTGTGAGCAGCACAGCCTCTGACCTACAGCTGCTGCCATGGGCTTTTCCCTGTCTGGAAAGTTCACACATGGGTTATTCTGTTGGTGGAGATCAGACTCCAGGTCCCAGTGTGTGCAAGGCATGGAAATCCTGTTGTTCTGAGCAAACAGATAGAGGTCTGAAATCAGCTGCAGGAAAAGCTGGAGGGGTGTCAGTGTTGGGATGTGTCCTTCCCATCTCCAAGGCTGTACAGACCCAGCTGCCCTGACATGAGCCACCTTTGGAGGAGAACTCCTGAGTTTTAACCCCAGTGTGACTCCCATTTATTTCCCTTTCAGCCTGATAAATTGAATTTCACAGTTAACTGCAGAGCTCTTAGGAAATACCTCATGGTGAAAATTTCACAACTGGCCTCTTCCAAATGCAATTCCTTTAGCTTTGGAGTGGTTTTGGAGTTTCATCTTGTAAGATGTTGTGAAATCAGCTTTTTCACTTGGAACCAACCACTGTGATGATGGTCACTGAAAGATATTTGGGGTCATCTTTTACTGGGTTGAGGCTTTGTTTTTTGGAAAGGTTGAATCAGGCTGACCCCCTGGTTACAGGGTAGGGAAGCAAAGGTCAAGAGTATCAAGTCAGAGCAGAGTTTCTTCATCCTCCTTTTTGCTTTCCAGGTCCATAATGTTCACGGAGCATTCAATGCCTTGGAGGGAGCAGACAAGCTCAGCTCAAACCGTGGGTATTCCTGGGGATTGCAGCTCTCAGCCACCCTCTGCAGGAGGGAAAGCCGGGCCATTCATGCAACACTGGTGGATCCAGAAATCTTTAATTTGCCTCTTTAGCCAAAATGATCCAGACATTGCTGGCTGACATTTCCATTTCCTCCAGTGCCACAGAAAACGCTTAGCCCAGAAGGTCCTTTGCAGTCCTTATGGAGGTTTTTATCCATATCCTGTTCCTGTAGCGTCCCTTTGCTGCTGTAACTTCCACCAGAACTTTGCCTTGTACTTGTGTTGCAAATTACCTTTAAATTTCTACTCTGTGGATGGCAAGGGGAACATTTTCATGGCCCTTCTTTATGACCAGCACAAAAAGGAAAATTCAGTGCATGCTACAATTCAGTGTAGAGAGTTGTCTCTCAAATGTTCAGGCTCCTCTGGGACATCAGTTCTGTCCATTTCATGGAACAAAATTTCTGTGGCTGTTCCTGAAGCTATACAGTTGTGCTTTGGGGTTTTTTTTACCTCCAGGAGCCAAATGTCTTCGTGTTACACTTGGCTAGGGGATCCTGTGAAGATGTCATTTAGAATTCTGTTTTAGAACTGTTTTAGCAGACACAAACACCAGAATGAGCCATTTAAATAATGAAAAAAAAAAACAAACAGTTGAGCAGCTGTAGGAGAAGGAAGATGAGAAAGCAAGAAAGCAACGGAAGTACACAGGTTGTGATACCTCAGTATTTTTTGTCAAAATGATCTCAGTGGGCTGCAGCCCTAACCTCAGCCAGTTCCTGATTTAACCAGGCTTTTTGTGGTGATGATAAAAGTGTTACCTTTTATAGTTGCAAAGGTTCGAGTACCTACCTTTTATAGTTAGGAAGGTTCAAGTAACCCAAACCTTGGGTGGGCTGTGGTCCTACAGAAGTGGTGGGCGGCTTCTGGTGTCACCCCAGTACCCGACAGAGTTCTGAACAAAGGGCAGAAATGTGGGATGTGAGGCTTTGTCACCGAGATAAGGAGGAGGGAGACACCCTTTTGTGTGACTTGCTCCACTTTGAATTATTCTGTGGGCTGCCTCCCTTCTCTAAAGGCTAACGTGTCCTTCCCTTTCCTCCCCTGAGCACAGCCCTTGCCTCTCACGACTACATCCTGAAGATTGTGCCCACCGTGTACGAGGACATGAGCGGCAAGCAGCGATACTCCTACCAGTACACCGTGGCAAACAAGGTAAAGGAGCAGCTGCTTCTCCAGGAGGCTCCTCTGTGCATCCCAGGGGAGGTTCAGCCCCCATTCCTCCCCCTCCTGCTCCTCTCTGGGCCCCGTACGTGAGTTTGTAGGTGAGCAGTAGCCTCTGCTGGGAGAAGGAGGAACTGAAGCTCTGCAGAGTGGGGCTTTTCCTGGAGCTGGCATTTGCCAGCCTTGGGGTTGTGAGGGCTTGTCAGAGCAGGTGGTGGTGCTGCTTTCGTTCCTGTTCTTCCTCCCGGCGTTCTCACCTGTCAGTTTAGCTGATGTGGATTTCTTTAAATTGTGTGGGAGGTGTTTACAGGCTGCAGGAGCTCCTGTTGTGCCTGTCAAGATGCATCTGAATGGGAACTGGAGTCCAGCTGAACACACAAAACATCACTTACACCTGGTTTTGGCAGCAAAACAGTCTCAGTTGTGATGCATGTATGAGACAAATAAATCAGCAGAATATTTAGCTTTTTACAGATGTTGGTTTCAGGCATTAAGCCACCAAACTGTAGCAGCAAATATGTGCTGGTTGAGTATTTCACAGTCCCTGGTTTATGATAGTGAGTTATCACAGAATCCATTAGTCTGGAAAAGACTCGATCACCAAATCCTACCAGTGACCAATTCCCACCTTGTCACCCAGCCCAGAGCACTGAGTGCCACATCCAGCATTTTAATGATTCAATGTATTGAATTTTCTTTAAGGAAAAAAAAGACCCTGTTTACTTTTTAAGGTAGAAAGCATCTTCCAGTTGAAAATGATTTGCCGTTCAGGTGCTAAATCAAAGTCCAAAATCTGTTTGTAATACCTAATTACTTCTAGTTTGCTCTAACTGATAATTAAGCACCCATTCTCCTGGACTAGTTCTCA
Organism: Tichodroma muraria; assembly: GCA_013390105.1. Lineage (NCBI taxonomy): Eukaryota > Metazoa > Chordata > Aves > Passeriformes > Sittidae > Tichodroma > Tichodroma muraria. Next base: position 235,672 of record WAAG01072684.1, read on the forward strand.
GATTAATGTTCCTGACTAGTGAATTTTGGGCTTGCTTTTGTGGTGTGTCTCAGGGATTTGGACATCTCCCTCTGTTCAGATTACAATGTATTTGTTCTGCTTAATGTCACAACTGCTGTTCTGATAAGACTCCTGTGACAGGAGTTCTGAAAGTAATTTGGAAAATTGACAGCTGGAGCTTTTAACACCTCTGTGAGCTTGGCTGCAGATTGGGGCGTTCAGCCAAGTCTGACTCACTAGGGCAGGATTGCTGGTGGGGAGTAGGGGAGAGGAAGGAAAAAATGAGGTCAGTTCTGTCAAAACTGAGGTGCTGAGAAGTGCTGCTGCCTCTGTGCTCTCTTCTCGTGGTGCTTCAGTCCTTTACTCCCACACTGAGCAGTGGCAGAGGGAAATGGGAAGCCGCTGGAGCAGTGTGGCACGGAGTGGCTGGTTTGAGGAGAGTCTGAAGGGTAAGCTCTGCCTCCTCTCTTGGCTCCTCTGTTTCCTCACTTCCCACATAACCACTGTCCCAAAGTGAGCTGCAGAACTCCAGTAAAAGCCCTGAAAATGACGTGACTGGGGACTTCTGCTTCTCTTGTCATCATGGGATAAACCGCCTGAAAATTGGGAAATTTGAGATTTCTGTAAGGTAATTGAAGATGAACGCTGTTTCACTAGAACTCGGAGAGCAAGATTAAATTGGTTTGCGTCATGCTCATGAGCGTCCCGTTGCTTGTTCTTTTTTCATCTTTCTGAAGTATTTGAGGCTGTCTTTGCCTCTTTGTGAAGGAGAATTGAACCAGGAGAGGAGATCTGAGCTGGCGGCTTGTCACAGGGCTGAGGAAGGGAAGAGCTGGAGAGGCAGCCTGTGCCACGCTGGGCTCTCCTTGGACTGCTGGGTCCCCAGCCTGCTTTCCCTGGATTTTTCTTCACCCTGTGAATGCCCTGATCCTTGAGATACCTAGCTCCACTGACAGCTCAGACAAAATACTATCTCAAGAAGATGTGACTTCAGTTACTAAGCTGCTGGTGGTGTTGGTACTGGGCAGTGTGTCCTGCTTGGTGCTGTCCTGTGGCCACGGGTGGCACTGGACCTGTTAGGAAACAAATGGATTAAGGGAGATTGTCACTGGAAATCTGCAAGATGTCTCTCCCAGAGTAGCCTGGGATATTTTTTTGAACCTTTGCCAATATTTTTTGAACCTTTGCCAATATTTTTCTGTATACAGTTTCATCCTGGCTTTCAGCAGGAGTTTTAAAGGTGGTTTGAACATGGTTCCAGATGATTCGTACTAAGAGGGCAAAGCATTCCCACTGCTGGTCCCAGTGGGGAGGGGGCCTGACAGGAATGCAAGGAAAGGAGGGAGTTTCAGGCTCTTACAAACTAAATACCATTTGTTTGGTGAATGATATATATACAAAATGTAGACATACATATGATTTACAGAACCCAAACTTCACCTGCCACCAGGCTATTTGCATTTAAATAGGGCAGATCAAGGATGGAGAATCAATGACAGCCTTTCTGCTTCGTCCTGTAACTGAATGGAGGTGAGAGTAATCACCATCACTCTGTCCCCAGCTCTTTCATTATCAGGCTGTAAAGAGATTGTTTTCCTGTTTGATAAGGATGGGAGGTGAGCAGTCACACAGGAATTTGCATCTGGTCACTGGTACAAAACAGTGGGGTGAAGGCCAAACCCACAGAGGCAGTTTTATGGCAGACACTCTCTGGAGTGAGGTTGCTCACATTTTGTGCCATTTTCCCCCTTTTTCCCCCAGGAATACGTAGCCTACAGCCACACTGGCCGCATCATCCCGGCGATCTGGTTCCGGTACGACCTGAGCCCCATCACAGTGAAATACACAGAGAGGAGACAGCCTTTGTACAGGTTTATCACATCGGTGAGTTACCCATAACTCTTCTTCTCCCTTCCTCTGCCTGCCTTGCACGTCTCCCCTGAGCCTTTCTTGTCCAGAGGAATTGGGTCTCTGCCTCGCAGCGCTGTGACGTGGTGGAGATAAAGCAGCACACCACTGGGGTGGTACTGAAGTGTGAGGTGAGTCCAGTGCTCTGACAACTTGATTTTATAGCTGGGCACAAAAAGAAGGAATATGAACCTATTCCAGAAGTGCCAGGCTCTGTCTAGGCAGGATGGGCTCTGTTGCAGCATGTCAGAAGCTTGGAAGTAAAGCTGGCATGAGCAGGAAAACTGCAATAAACTCAGTAATGATGAGAGCAAATGTGCAGAGAATCTAGAATGGATTGGAAAGAACCTTAAACCTCATCCCATCCCACCCCCTACCACGGGCAGGAACACCTTCCACTGTCCCAGGCTGCTCCAAGCCCTGTCCAGCCTGGCCTTGGACACTTCCAGGGATCCAGGGGCAGCCACAGCTGCTCTGGGCACCCTGGGCCAGGGCCTGCCCACCCTTTTCCACCCCAAAGTCATCCTGTTCTCACCTAGAGGGTTTTCCTTTGTTCAGGTGAGGGAGGGTGAACTGTTAGATGACACAGAGCTGCCTGTCCTTGCTATCTGCTGGTATTTGGGTGATTTTTGCAGTAAATAGGAAGAAAACTGGCAGTGGAGATTTTACCAGCAGCCACTTCTCTCCTCTCCTCTCCTACAAGACACTGAATTTATTTTTGCACTGAGTTTTACTCAGTGCTGCTGCTTGGCTTAATATGGGAATGCCAGTTCCAGGCATTTACTCCTGGGTAGAAGTGGAGAAGAGCTGCATTATCAAATTCCAGAGGTGTTTTCCTGACGAGTTACGTTTGGATCTGTCCAGAGAGCATCCTGCAATTTTAATCTCAGCATCCAGAACAAATCTGTGCTGGCCAGACTGCTCATTAGGCAAAGAGCTATTTAAAGATCCTCCAGAACTTTTTTAAAAAAATATGTCTTCAGGGAGTTGGCTTAAAATTGAAGCTGCAGTGAGCTGTGCCAGTGAGGCACGGTGGAATGTGAAGCAGTTGATAAATTGGCTGAAGACCTCAAATTCTGATTTTTAAACTGCTTGGCTGTTTTAATTGGTAGTCACATAAACAGTGTGGCAGAGTTGCATTTTGAGATTTTGATTTTGAATCTTCTGACAAACAGCAAGTTCCCTTCACTGAACTTTAGACAGTGACCTCTAGGATACACAAATAACCAGATAAGGGGGCTTGAAATAAAACCTAAATGTCATGGTGAAAGACTTTCTCTTTTTAGCACGTGTGCTTGGCTTCAAAATGTAATCCTAAAAAAGGTCAAACATCAGCATTTCATGACTTGGCATCTCATTCTGCCTCAGTTTCTTTCCCTAAAATTATGTTTCCAGAGGTTTCTTACACATCTTGTTGGGGTTGAAAGTATGGAGGTGTTTTCATGGGAAATGATTTGATAGCTGAGATTATTCTTTAATTTTATTATCAGCATTGATTCACTGCTGATCTGCCATTATATGCCTATAAAAAGTATCTTTTTTGAATTGATGAGTTGACATAAGGGAGCACAGGAGAGCATTTCCTCCCTGGTTGCCACAGTGACATTTTGGGTTTGTATCTCATTTGAATTTGTATCCCATAACCTCAAAAACTGAAATGTGTGTTTCCTACTGAGAATCCAAAACTGGAACAGCGGTTCCACTTCTGGTTCTGGAAAGATTTAAAGGTTGATTAATTTTCATTAAATAAGAATTTCAGTTTCTCCTCTTCCCCAAAATAACAGTCCTTTCCACACACCATATTCCTCACTGGAGTGAGTGTTGGATCACTGGCCCCAGGATGAATTTTGCCTTGTTCTGTCTTTAGAGGTAGCCAGGCATTTTCTGGCTGCTGGGCTGCTTAAGGAGAGCTTTGCAGTTGATTTTTGTCTGCTTTGTTTGGTTCTGTAAGTGGCTGTGGCATCAGGCAGCTCACTGGGGGCTATTCCAGTTGAATGTCATTACTCTGGAGGATGAGGGTGGTGCTGGTGCTGGCAGGGGCTGTGTCAGGACGTCACACAGGTGTGACAGCCACTCCTGGGGTGGGGGCAGAGCCTTGCTGCAGGGGCTGGATCCTGGCTCTCCATCTGGGAGCTGCTCTGGCCCTCCTGTTGATGCCTTCTGGAGGCTGACTTGGAAAAGAGAGCAGACAGAGCAAAGGATAAAGTGGGGATTTATTAAAAGGCCCCCAAGGACACACCTGGGCAGTGCCAGAGCCCGGCCGGGCCACACCCAAGATGAACCCAAAATGGTCACAAAATGCACGACCGGTCACGAGGTCTCACACTTTGATCAGTTCTGGTCCATCAGCACATTGGAGTGAATTGTCCAATCACAGCTCCAGGTTATGAAGCTCCATCCTCCTGGCTTTTCCTTCTCTCTTCACCCTTGTTTTGTTCTTGGGCCTGAAAGTTGGATCGTTTGTCTTTGGTCCCGAGCTAGAGAAGGAATTGTTTTGTCTCCCTACTCAGTGAAGAGAGCTCAGCAGCACTTAACATGAAACCCAGAACTGCCCACTAAACCAGCACAGAATCTACAAAATGTAAAAGCTAAAACTTAAGGCATCACTGTGGGCCAGGGCTGCTGTACAGGGGGGCAGCCCTGGCTCTGCAGTACAGCTTTGCAGCCTTCCAGGTGGCACTGAGCAGCTGGGGAGGGGGAGCAGCACTGCAGAGGGTCAAAACACCTCCAGCCCTGCCCTCTTTGATGACATGATCTGTTCTTTAGCCCCTTCCTGTATCTCCAGCGTGGCCTTTTGCATCACAGTTGCTCTGGAGACCAGTTAGTGATGACCAGCACTGGGCTGAGGGCCAGCAGGGATTGGGCTGGGGCGTGTGGAGTCACTGCCTGGCCATGGAAAGCATCAGCTTGCTCTGAGCAGCAGCTGTTCAGTTTAAAAACCACAGGACAGGCTCTGGGATAGGGGCTCCTTCACTGCTTACTTGGGCTTTCATTAAATTTAGATTAGTCCTGGGATGGGGGGTGATCCTGGGGACTTCAGGGGGGGCTTTAGGGGGTCGGTGCTGGAGGGAAGGACACGCTGCTGAGGGATGATCCCATGGGAGAGGCTGTTTCAGCAGAGAGCCAAAGGCATTTCCTGCTGCTGCTGGCAAGGTTATCTGGTGCTCTTTGTCACTCGTGACTTTGCCCACCAAAACTTCAGCGCAGCCTTACAGCCCTGTAGCAGCATTCCCACATCCTCTCTGTCTCCACTCTATCTCATGCCTGCGTTGGATTTTTGTGGTGTGAAGAATTATCCTGCTTTTCTGTACCATGTGAGAGGTGCTTCCTGTACAAAGGCTTTGGTTTAGCATAAGTTTTATTTTTTTACTTTATGTGTCGTGCTCGAAAAAGTTCAGTACTAAATAAGATTCTGTGTTACTTGTGGGTCAGTGCTGCCACTGTCACTGTTCCATGAGTTTTCCAGGGATCCTAGAGTTAACCACAGACACTTGGCAGTGTTAAACACAAGGGGTTTTTGCCTGTCAAACTGCACTGCTCCAAATCAACTCATCCATTATAAAGAGAAGCCATTCAAGACCTCCTGGTTGAGGTTATGGAGCAAGGGGAAAAGTTTCACTGCCGAAAATTCGTGATTTCCTCTAAGTGCCCAAACTGAGAGAAGTTTTTATCATGAGATCAGTGTAGGGGCTGGGAGGGGAGAGCAGGCAAAAAAGCAGACAAAGTTCTGCTGAAGCATTCAAAATCCAAAGAAATTTTTTTTTCCTGGTATGAGAGGATTCATCTGGCCTTTAGGTGTGAAAAAAAATTAAACTGGACATAATGAGGGTGGGAGCTGGAGCAGAGTGGTTGCAGGCAGAGTAATTTCAGCCATGGGAACTGGTACTGGCAGGTGTCACAGATTCAGTCCTGTGGCATTTTTAAAGCCAAGACAGTGTTCTGCAAGATATGCAGAAAATCTCTGGGTGGGATTGTGCAGCTTACCTACTAGGAATTGCCTGAGGGGCCTGCTGGTCCCCTCTGACTTTAAAAGGAATTCTCAGACTTTAGGACATCCCAGAGGAGCACAGTCATGTTTCTGACATTTGCCTCTCTGTCACCTTGCTTGCAGCCTGGCCTCCTCCTCTGTGTCCACTCGTGTTTTCCTTGAGGCACAAGCCTGCATCCCACTCTTCTGTGATCACCTTCTGTTCCAGGTGCATTCCTCGTGTCCAGAGGGCCCTCACTGCTGAGATTATTCCACTTCTGTGTCTCTTTCCCTTCATCCTTTAATGCCCGGGCCTGAGTCAAACAGACCCCATGGAGCTAAAGGCAGATCATTCCCAGTAATTTGTTCCATTAAATCTGAAGAAGTGCCTGATGCCTGCCTCCCATACGTATTAGAACTGTGATGATAAAGAAACTCTGTGGTGCAGCTCCTGTGCTGACCTAGAGCCCAGCACTGGTCACAAGGACTCCAAACCCTTTTTTCGTCACCAGGACTCAAAGCTGTGTGTGCAGGAGGCCCCGAGCCAGTGCCAGGTGCGTGTGACTCATCCCCACTCAGCACTACAGAGCTCTGCAGATGAATTTATGTATTTTTTCTATTCCCCAGCCCCTTGTGCTGCTGCACTGGAGTCAGATTTTCCTGCCGTGTGATGCAGAATCCGGGTGTTGGACGGGGTTTGTGTTTGTGGTGTGACATCTCCCGTCAGCTGAGCTGCTCTGAACTGAAATAACCCAGCTCCGTGGTGGGCATTTCTCCTGGGAAGTCCCCCTGTGTCATGCCCCAAGGGACAGCAGGGAGGGGGCCACAGGGGCAGCAGCGGGACTTGACCCTAAAAATCCTGATTTTTTTTTTTTTTTGCCTCAGGCAGGTTTGACTGTGGTTTTAGCAGCCTTCATCTGCTGGAATGCTGAGTGTCCTGCAAAAGCCACATTTCCTGCAGCTCCCTCTTTCACTGAGCTCACTAAATGTTCGTATCTTGGTTATAAATACGCATGGAAAGGAGCTGTAGTCCTCGCTGCCTGCTCTCGCCGTTAATGAGCTGTTTGTTCCTTCCCCTCAGCGCTGCTGCTGCTGCTCTTACGCTGTTTTCTTCTCAGTGACTTTGCTCATGGGGTGTTGTGTGGGAGAAGAGACGTGGCAGGGTGCCTGAAGGGTGGCACCAGTTCCCTTCTGGGCCAGCTGTGTTGCCATTTTATAACATTTATCATAGAATTATTTAGGTTGAAAAAGACCTTACAAGGCCATCGAGTCCCAGCTGTGCCTGATCCCCACCTTGTCCCCAGCCCAGGGCACTGAGTGCCACCTCCAGGAATTCCTTGGACACCTCCAGGGATGGGGATCCAAACCTCCCCGGGCACTTCCAAGGCCTGAGCCCCCTTTCCATGGGGAAATTCCTGCTGCTGTCCACCCTGATCCTCCCCTGGCCCAGCCCGAGGCCGTTCCCTCTCCTCCTGTCCCTGTTCCTGGCAGCAGAGCCCGACCCCCCGGCTGTCCCCTCCTGGCAGGAGCTGGGCAGAGCCAGAAGGGCCCCCTGAGCCTCCTGTGCTCCAGGCTGAGCCCCTTCCCAGCTCCCTCAGCTGCTCCAGACCCTTCCCAGCTCTGTTCCCTTCCCTGGACACGCTCCAGCCCCTCAGGGTCTCTCTCACCATGAGAGGCCAGCGCTGGCCCCAGCGCTCATGGTGTGGCCTCAGCAGTGCCAGCACAGGGGACAGACACTGCCCTGCTCCTGCTGCCACACTGTTCTTGATACAAAAACATCTGAGTTATGCTCAAGACCAGTTTCACACAAACCACCTGGTGGGGAGGCAGAAGTCAAACACAGCATGAGGGGAAGGAAGTCCTGGGTGCCACCAGGCAGTGTTCACACAGCAAGTGTAACCTAGAAATGTCACCAGCCGTGTTCTAATTACACAGTTCTGATTTCCTAACTCCCACTTTTTTACTCCCATTTTTTACTTTTAACTCCCAGTTTTTTACTTTGTAACTGTGCTGCTCTTTTAATTTGGTCTTTTACATTGTGTAGGATGAGGTGGTTCTGAGAATAGCAACACGGGGTTGTGAGAAGGGGAACAAGATATGGAGCTTATCTCCTGACAAGGGCCTGCCTCGGAAAACGGGGATTTGTTATGAGCTAGGACCTGAAGGAGAGAGTATTCCCAAACCAGTGACCCATTGTAGCAGGGAAGTGTTTTGTATTGTTGGTCTTCTCCAGCGTATCTGTGCTTCTGTTTCCCCAAGGACTCTGGTTTGACAGAATACACAGAATATTTCTGTGTTTTTGTAGCACTTGAGAAGTGAAGTAGGCCGCTAATGAGGAGATTAATTTTTTACCTAACCCTGTTCTTGGAAATAATTACGTGTTTTAATTTGACCCAAGATCCACATCTTGTGTGGAAAACTCTGTTGCACAAAGAGTTAAGTTGGCTGCTGTCAGCAGCCCTTGTCGTGGAAAGTGTTAGGCAGAGCTGTGCTGTCACTGGAGCTGGGTTTCTCTCTTAGTCTCTACCCTTCACGTGCTATTTCAGTGTCTTTTGCCTGTTTGTCAATTATTATCTTGTGAAATGGGGAAAAGCCTACAAGACTGCGGTGTCTACAACAGAAAACAGTAGTAGGAAGATGTGAGCTGCACAGAGCTGCTAGAAAGCCGATTTAGGTGGAGTTTGGCCCAGAAGGGAGCAGTGTTCACGCTGTGGGAGCTGGGATTTGTGATGGGCTCAGTCTATGAGGAGTTCAGCACGAATTTATTCCACTGTAGGGAAATGTTTGTGAATGATTCTCATGTAATTCCATCCCCAGTGCTGTTACCCAGTTCTTACTGTGCTTCCAGAAAATAACCCAGTGGCAGGATCCCTCCTCCAGTTCAAGCTGTGTAAAAGTTTCCCTCATTGTTGACAAACGTGTTTCCTCTCCCTGTAATTCCAGATATGTGCCATCATTGGAGGAACATTTACTGTAGCTGGGATCCTCGACTCCTGCATTTTCACAGCATCAGAGGCCTGGAAGAAGATCCAGCTGGGCAAAATGCAGTAGGAGTGAAACTCTACCCTCGACTCCAAGGACAGGAGCAAAGATTGAGAAATCTACCACTACCTGTTTTTGTCTTTATTTTCTATTTGATTGAATCAGTATGTTTTTTTCTAATCAGGCTGTTCAGTGAAGGCGTCTTGAACAAATCAAAGAAATCTCCATGCATTTCAGAGCTCTGAGAGGGAAAAATCAGTGGAATCAGGGTGTGGATTTCGATTCCCTCCCCCCAGAAAGAGAGGTTGAAATGCCATGTCAGATCTAAGTAAGCATGGTAGTCTGTCCTCTGGGAGGGTCCTATGGCAGTGTACAAACTAGGCAGTAGATGGCAAAGAGCTGAACTGTCCTGTGGCACTTTTTGGATTTCTGTTGGATTTGCATGATCAGACAATCGACTTTTGTATAGGGCAAAATTACACATGAGGAAGAAATTCCACCCATGGTGCCAAAAAGGTGATGTATCTGTTGGTGAGGAATGGAAAGTGTTAGTCCCCACAGCAAACCTAAGAGACAGAGGGCAGAAATAACATATCAAGAAATGTTTTGTGCTTCTATTGAAAGCTCAGTTGTTCAGATACAACCTTTCCATCAAAGTGAAAAAAGAAGAGGAAGCCTTCCCCAGCTACCTTTTCCTGGGTAATCTGTGATCCCAGCAGTGGAGGGCATTTCTTTTACTCTGGATGTAAAAGTGGTTTCATTTCTTCCCTCTAACTGAATATCCAGTCTTGTGTTTACAGGTGGCATGAAGTAAAAACCAAACTGAGCAACACAGTTTTATGTGGCCTTTGCTTTGAAAGGGAATAGTTGTCTTTACAGCATTAGCTTTTATTTCTTCTGTTTCTTAACACAGACCACCCAAAAGTCTGGATTCTGTACTTCTGCTTTATTATTGTTGTTGTGTTTGTTTTGTTTTTGTTTTTTTTAAAAAGAGGTTTTATATTCTCTGTGCTCAGAAAAATGGTGCAGCCTTCTGGGTGGATGAGCACAGCTTCCTCTCTTGCTTTGTGTGTGTATATTCAATACACCTGTCAAACACAGGAATTCTGACTTTTCAGGATTTAAGGTGCCTCCGTTTTCCTTTAAAACTCAGTCAGGCATCTTTTCTGAGCTCTGGACTGACACTGTTCTCCCACAGGTACACAGGGCAGCGTTCCACGGGCTGACCCTTTCTGGGAGTTTTGTTTGATCCTTTAAAACGGTACCTGAGCTTCCCTGTCCATTCCTTCCAGCCTTGTCTTCTGGAGCCTCCAAAAAATGGAGGTGTGAGGGGGGAAAACTCCTGCCAGGGGTGTCTTGGTGGGCATGTTGTGGTGGGCATGAGGTCACAAAAATGAGACCAAATGCCCACCTGTGCATTTTCCAGAGCCTCACCAATGTTCCTTGAGTAGTGACAGTTTCCACATGCCTTGTGAATGCACGAGCTGAGGATACACAAATTTTAAGTCTTTCAGGGTGGATTAAAAAAGAAAAATCATACAATAAAAATCTTGAACTCAGTGCTGTAAATTCTAAGATGGGTGCAGGGTTTCTCTTGGATGATATCCATTGCCTCTTCCTGGAGACAAAATATCCAAACTTTATGCTGTGATGATACGAATCGTTGAATATTCAGTGTTATTGTTAGAGTCAGATGCATTTCAAAAAATTTCCTGATTGTCTTGAAATTGTCTCATTGCTTTGGAGGCAGGGAAGGTGTAGCCAGTTTTATCCACCCACCAAAAAGAAGCAGCCAACTGCTCTCCCCCTGCCGTGCTCTGCCCTGTAGTGACTTGGGACAGCATTGGAATTTTCCCCTGTTCTTACTCTGGACCGATTGCTCTTACTCTAGGTGTAAACTGGATTGTGTAACTTCCTGTACCCGCTCATGTATGGATAGATTTTTTTTTTTACTATTTTTTTTTTTTTCTCATTTACAAAAGTGAACTTGAAAATGAGATGCTTGTGTTCATTTTGGGTGCGTGTGCCTGCGAGTGGGACCCTCTGGATGTGGGATTTTCCATGGCAATTGCTTCTCCTGCTGGCTGAAAGGATTTCCTCTAATCCACTGTGACCAGCTGAGACTCACAGCTAAACTGTCCTAATTTTTCCTTTTGGATTTGGTGAGTCTTTGCTGACAGCTTGGGAGCAGTGGATTACAACGATGAGATTTTTAATATTTTAGCATCTTCCTTACGCTGAGATTTATTTAGTGCATCCTTCTCCTGAGCTGGGCAAGAGGAGATCTTTGCAGTACAGTTCACTTTTTGAAATTTCTCCTCTGGTACAGTTTCTTTGACACTGACAAAAGTGGTTGCAGATTCCTTGTGTCCCTGGTGTGTTATTCCCATCCTTCTCCCCATTCCCTGTCTGTATTAAACTGCCTCCTGTGCAGTCCAGGCCAGTTCTCTAAACCAGACCAGTGAAATTGGTTTGTTTGGGTGTTCTTATTATTTTATTTTTTTTTTTAAATAACACACTTCAGCGTGCCTGCTCTCTCTGCCAAAATATTCCCTGCAATAAGGTAATAAATCACTTTTTTTTTTTTTTTTTTGGTGAGATGTGAAAACCAAATTGCACTGAAGTTCTGGCAGGAGAAACAATCTGTACCTTGGTTCTCTAAACCAGGTCTCAGCCTTTGAGTGCTGCCAAGCCAAGGCCACCTTCTGGGGCTGTTGGAAGTTGTGGTGAGCTTGTCCTCCAGGTGTGGCTGGCTCAGGTCACACTGTGGTACTGCCTCGTGTGTTTGTAGAAGAATCTGCTCTTCGTCTCCCCACATGTGAAAGCAAGGCAGTTACTGCCTCTGCACCCATGAGATTTCACTTTTTTTCTTAATTTTCTGAAGACAAAATGAGTTTAGTCATGCTTTTAAAAGTCCTTGCAAACAAAAGCATTCCGAGTCAGGGCAGAAGGAAACCCTCAGTTGTAGGGTTCTGAATTTGCCCTTTCAAGTCAGCATTTTGATAGAAGTATTTGGATTTCCAAGAAAGACATCCCTGTAGGAAATACTTGAAACTCCCATTTTAAATTATTCCCTGTAACTCCAGACTCCACCCTCTGGTGAGAACTTGAGGCATAGGATGCTTTGCAATGGTGGAGTTAAAATCTTCTAGCTCCAGGGAAAGTTATTAGGTGTATTCTAGGCAGTATCTGGACTGCTGAAGAGGATTTTTAAAAGAAAATTAAATGGAAATGGGGTACAAAAATTGGGAGAGATGCATCTGTAAATGTTTGATCTGATCTCTCAAATACTTGCATTTATGTGCACTGTAAAAAATGAGATCTGCAATGTAGGTGTCCCTGTCTGCCACCAGTTCCTGAGTATTTCTCTTTTAATGTTCTTTCTCTGTGTGACACACGGGCTGTTGGGGCTGGGAATGGCTGTGATGAGTCTCTGCTTTACAAGAGTTGTTTGAATTTGTAAATTGGGGGTGTCACTGAGGGGTTTCTCCTCGGAATGTGGGAGAGAGGGGCAGGGAGGAGGAGCAGCCCTGCCATGTCTGGTAGAGTGGTGTTTAAAGCACAAGCCTTTTACATTTCTACAGTGCAGACTGTTAAGGAGTTCTGGCATTTGTCTTTTTAATTTGCAACCTTCTGTTAATAAACTATTAGCCTTTTTAGTTCCATAATTAAAAATAAAACTCTTACGTGTTTTGATTGGCTTCTTGTTGCAATCCTGTTGCAAAATCAGTCTAAAGGGGCTTTTTTTCTTTCGTTTTTAATTATGATTTTAGTGAACTGAGCGTTATCACACAGTGAAATCACTGGGAGCCAGGTCACTGTGGTGAAAGTTAGCACGAGGCTCTTTTGTAATCAGCCCTGACTCATGTCTGCACATTGAGTTCTCAGTTTTGTACAGTACCAAGTGTCTCAACACCCCTTTTTTTCAAGGAAAGGTGAGTGGACCGTGCTTGGGACTTGCTGGGTTTGGCTTTAGTCACTGTGCTCCTTGGTATATGAAATAACCCAATTTTTGTGTCTCCCCCTCCTTTAATGTCCACTTAGCCGTGCTTCATAACTATTTAGAAATAAGTGTCTGAGGCAATTATTAAAGATTAAGCAGTAAAGGGTGAAAATAAAGTAAACACAGTGAGTTTGTGCTCAAGATACCTGCACCATCTAAGAAACCAATTCCCTTTAGGTTGGTGTGGGCTGTACAAGGTCTTTGTGAAGGAAGAGATCCTGCCTGTTCCAGTGATTGGAACTCACATTTCCACAAGCGATGGGGTGGTGCTGAAAGTCCCTTATTCTATAAATAAAGGCTCTGGGAAAGGTGTTTGTCCAAATCCCAGCCTGCTGCAACTCAGTCCCAAACTTTTCCAGCCTATCTTTATAAGAAACCCAACCCAAACCCAACCAAGCTGTCTCTCAGCCAGTTAATTGGTTCATTTCTACCAATTTTCATCAAGAATAAATTACTCTGTGTCCTGAAGATGTGTGCTAGGGCCACATCTGCCTGGGAGGGAAGTGGTTGGTGCAGGCGAGCTGGTTTGTGGGGGCAGGGATGCAGGTGACAGGAGCAGGAGCTGGGCAGGGGAATTTGAACGTGGAATAAGCCCCGGGGAATTGGTGTCCCTTGGGAATGAGGGACACAGGAGGGGTGTCAGTGATGTCCCTTGGGAATGAGGGACACAGGAGGGGTGTCACTGGTGTCCCTTGGGCCTGAGAGACATGGGATGGGTGTCACCGGTGTCGCTTGGGCCTGAGGGACGTGGGATGGGTGTCAGTGGTGTCCCTTGGGAATGAGGGACACAGGAGGGTCACTGGTGTCCCTCGAGAATGAGGGACATGGGCTGGGCT
>WAAG01072684.1:249504-267264 GCA_013390105.1 Tichodroma muraria
GCCATCCGCGGCCATCCGCGGCCATCCGCGGCCATCCGCGGCCATCTCCGGCCGGCGGGGCCTCCGCGGGGCAGCGGCAGGGAGCGGGAAGGGGCTCGGGTGGCCGGGGGCCCGCCCGGAGCTGCGGGACGGGGAGAGCTCGGGCTGCGGGAGGAGCTCGGCCTCCTTCGGTCTGTGCTTTCCTGAAGCATTATTGAGTTAACGCAGCCCAGTTCGCATGGGAGGTGCCAGTGTGTGCACTTAAGTATTGGGGAGTTGAGCAAAACCAGCCTTTAATTTAATTTTCCCTTGATTTAATGTATCCTTTGCTATCGAGATCAATGGTGCCCTGACAGGCAATCCTGTAGCGCAGTTGTTAAAATTTAGGAAAGGCCAGGAGTATTTTGGATTTGCAGATGTGTTACGTGTACGCTTTGGTGAGGAGCGTTATTGGAGGTGCTGGAGCAGCGCGACTTCTCTCTGCAAGCCCAAAATATCCATTTTTATAAATGGATATAAACGAGAGTGGCGTGACTGCAGGGCAGGATCCAGGTGTCCTGAGTGCTGGGAACGGGGAGCTCTGGTTTGGAAGAACGGTCTGATGTGCACGTGTATCGATCACGGCGTCGCTGTCAGTCACGGAGGAGGCTTCAGCCTTACTTGGAGTCCGGGATATCAGGCTTTGTTGGTCAGCGGTGGGATTAAAAATAGTTGAAATTTCTTTTTTTATGCCGCGGCAGTCTCTGTGGGCGTGGGTGATGAAGTGTCCGTGAGCACCTCTCCAACTGTTGGGGTTTTTTTTGCGCAGCCAAAATGAAGTTCAACCCCTTTGTGACCTCGGACCGCAGCAAGAACCGCAAAAGGCACTTCAATGCCCCCTCGCACATCCGCAGGAAAATCATGTCCTCGCCCCTGTCCAAGGAGCTGCGCCAGAAGTACAACGTGCGCTCCATGCCCATCCGCAAGGACGACGAGGTCCAGGTACTGCCCTGCCCCGGCTGCTCTGGCACACCTGGACTCCTCTCTGTGGAGTTTTCAGGAGGAATTTCTCCATGGAAAGGGTGTTCAGGCCTTGAAACTGCCCTGGGAGGTTTGGAGTGCCCATCCCTGGAGGTGCCCAAGGAATGGCTGGGTGTGGCACTCAGTGCTCTGGGCTGGGGACAGGGTGGGGATAATTTGGATTTGATGGTTTTTGAAGTGTTTTCCAAGTCAGCTGATTCTGGGATTCTGTTTTCACGTGCAGCCTGTGCAAAAGGGAAGGATGAGAAACTCATATTGGTGCTGGAGCTTTGCCCTCAGCATGGCAGAAATAATCTAAGTTAATCAAGTCATGACTTGGGCTGTCAAGTGTTTCTTAAATTCACTTCAGTGACAAGGATGATACCAGGAACACAAGTGTGCTGGCAGTTCTGCTGCACTTCAGCTACATGAATTGATCATTGTGCTGAACTAAAAACTATCAGCAATAAAGCACAAAGCAAAGAATTGTTTCTTTTTTATAGACTGTTTGCTACCTGTGGTATTTGAAAGATTGGATTAGAAATGAGTCCAAGCTAAGTCGCTTTTTTAATATAAAACACGATAGGTGAAAAACTAGGGTAAAAACTGTTAAAAATTGAAACCTGGCTGCAAAGCTACAGAGGTCCGTCGTTAGGGTTTACTGCAGGAAAAATGGGTGAGAAGCACAGTCCTGATCCATTATGTGCTCCATGTTAGTAATGCTGAAATTGTCAAGTCCCTCATGTCTTTGTGGCTTGTGAGCGCGAGGGGCAGAGCTGGGGTTCATCCTGAGCAGCTCAGCCGGGTAGTTCAGTCGTGGTTTGTGAGAGGGGGTGGCTGTCCTGGGGGGGTTTGCAGCGTGGCTCAGTGTGTTGGCTGTGTGCAGGTGGTGCGAGGACACTACAAGGGGCAGCAGATCGGGAAGGTGGTGCAGGTGTACAGGAAGAAATACGTGATCTACATCGAGCGCGTGCAGCGGGAGAAGGCCAACGGCACCACCGTGCACGTGGGCATCCACCCCAGCAAGGTACGGGGGCCCGGGGGCTGGCACCTGCCAGCACAGCTGGGGGGCAAACGGGCACTCTGGGATTGGGTGGGACTTGTAAGCAGGGGTGGGAGTGCACCTGGGGCAGGGCAACCCCCGGGATCAGCAGGTGGAGCAGCCCTGGGAGAAAGCCCTGGGGGTGCTGGTGGCCGAGAGCTGGGCCTGCCTTGGCCCCCAGGAGCCACCGTGCCCTGGGCTGATCCCCAGCGGGCAGCAGGAAAGGGGTTGGGATTGTGCCCCCTCAGGTGAGCCCCACCTGCAGAGCTGCCCCAGCCCTGGCCCAGCACAGGGAGGAGCTGGAGCTGCTGGGGAGAGCCCAGAGGAGGCACCAGGAGGATCAGAGGGATGGAGCAGCTCTGCTGGGAGAGCTGGGATTGTTCAGCCTGGAGAGGAGCAGCTTTGGAGTGACACAATTGTGGCCTTGCAGGGCCTGAAGGTGCCAAAAAGATGGAGAGAGAATTTTACAATGGCTTGGAGGGATAGGACGAGAGGGAATGGCTTCACACTGACAGAGCAGGGTTAGATGGGATGTTAAGAAGCAATCCTTCCCTGGGAGGGAGGGCAGCCCTGGCACAGGGTGCCCAGAGCAGCTGTGGCTGCCCCTGGATCCCTGGCAGTGTCCAAGGCCAAGTTGGACATTGGGGCTTGGAGCCACCTGGGACAGTGGAAGGTGTCCTTGCCCAGAACAAAATGATCTTTAAGTTCCCTCTACCCCAAACCATTCTGAATAAGGAATGGAAATGCTGCCTCAAGGAAATGTTAGGGTGTCATGAGCAGAGATGTGAGTTGAAATCAAGAACTCCTCGCTGTTTCTAGGAGTAGAAAGCTGCTTGAGACTTTGGAATCTTGCAAAAATACTTCTTTGAAGAGACTGATGTTTTCAAAGCACAAAATGGATCACTTAAAACAATCCATCATCTTTACTATGTGGCACATGCACTGGCTGAGGAGGTTGTGGAGAGGCTTAAATAGATGCTCAGAATTGTGATTGTTCTTGCAGGCAACTGAACTGAATACTTCTGAATCTGGGTTTAGCCTGAGGTATTTAGAGCTGGTAAAAACCAGGCAAAGCCTGTTTAGATCGTAACAGGAAACATTTCAAACTAAACACATGAACTTGCCAAGACTTGGTTTGAAGCAGATGATTTCAGTCTGCTTCAGCCTTGCCATGTGGGCACAGAGATGGAAGTGTTGGTGGAAAAAATCCAGTTGTAGCAGGTTTTCTGGTGTAAATGGTTGGTGTGTTCAGCAGAGGGAGGGCAGAACTATTCCAAAACATCACGACTTGTGTGCAGCAACAACATCTGACTGACAAGGTGACATTGTGGTGGAGCCAGTATCTGTGTGCTGAATAGCAGTGAGACAAACCAAACTTTTTGCTGGTTCTTCACTCTGAAAATTTTAATTAATCGGGAGCTAGACCTCAGTAAAGCTTTGCATAAAAAGCAAAGCTCTATTGAGGCAAAAAGCATTATTGATTCTGGTTATTAATGTAGAGAGCAGAGGAATGTTTTGTTTCAGACTTGCAGTGGGCTGTGTGAACAGCTTGTACCTCTCCTGGGCAGAGAGGTGGAAATTACAAATAAGAGAGACATAAATGCACAAGGAGTTAAGGAGAAAGTGTGCCTGTATGGGATTTCTAGGATTTGATTGTTAGTTCTATTTTCCAAGTAGTGCTTTCAGTAATACCAGCACAGCAATTTGCCAGTTTGAGGAGGCAGGAACAGGAATTGCTGGGTAAATTCTTCCCTGGGAGGTTGGTGAGGCAAAGGGTGCCTGGAGAAGCTGTGGCTGCACCATCCCCGGAAGTGTCCAAGGCCAGCTTTGACTGCTGGCTGCCTTTGTGCTGGTGGGATCTGTGCTGTCATTCAGGTGGATTTGGTATTGGCTGCTGCCCTTCCCTCTGGACAGGGACCCTGAATTCCTGGTGCTCTCTCCAGGTGGTGATCACCAGGCTAAAGCTGGACAAGGACCGCAAGAAGATCTTGGAGCGTAAAGCCAAGTCCCGCCAGGTTGGCAAGGAGAAGGGCAAGTACAAGGAGGAGACAATCGAGAAGATGCAAGAATAGATGGTTTCCTGGTTGACACCATTAAAAAACTGCTAAAATTCAACCTGTTGTGTGTCTTCTTTCCAAAATCTTGATGTGTCCCGCTCAGCATTTAAATATTCCTTCTTGTATTTTGACTTTGTAAAAAATACACTAAATTAAAAAGCTCTTTGTACTTGTTTTTACTGTTAAGAGATTAAGTTTTTTCCCTGTAAAGAAATGTTTTAACCAACTTGAAAGAGCAGTGCAGTCCTGAAACACCCATCTTACCAATCATTTTGTTTCTGTCTCTTCATTAGATGTGTCCTTTTTTTTTTTTTTTTATATTAGCATGTTAATTCTGTGCACTGTCTTTATAATTAATTCAGGTCTTATATTAATGGCAGAGATGGAGGACAAAGGGGTTTATGACCAGTGCTCACGAGGTAGAGCTGACTGGTTTGGGAAGGGATGGGGTGAAGCAGTCTTGGTGCTGCTGGTGGTGCTATTTCGGATGAATCTTCTGTGACAGGAGATCTTTGCTGGCAGTTTGTACTTCCGTAATTGGGAGCTGTTGCAGCGTGTTGTTAAGTCAATTTCCTGGCTCAGTGAATGGCCCTCTTAATTGCTGGTACAGAGGGAAAGAAATTCATCTGCCTGAACAATGGAATCTAAAAGAGAGGATGCTGGCAATCGAGGAAAATTGCGGTTTAGAAGCCACTCATAGGCCTGATGGTGGAGCTGAGTTAGGAGGACTGAGTGGGTTTCTAAGGCTCAGAGGTTTTATCCTTCCAGCTCGTGCTGCTTAGTACGAGATTTCTTCACCTTGAGAGGGCGTTTGTGGAGTTCCGTGAGGTTTGTTCATTACCAGGACCTTTCCAGGGGCAGAGCTGGTGCGGAGCTGCTCTGTGGGATCGTGTCCCGCATCCCCAGTTCCTTGGGGAGCCCAGAGCCAGCCCTTACCCGGCAGCAGCTTCGCGTCCCCTTACCCGGCAGCCTGTGTGGGATGGGGATGGAGGCCGGGCCGGGCCGGCGACCCCATCTCGGCCCCTTTCCCATCTCGGCCCCTTTCCCATCCCGGCCCCGATCCCATCGCGGCCCCTTTCCCATCCCGGCCCCGATCCCATCGCGGCCCCTTTCCCATCCCGGCCCCGATCCCATCGCGGCCCCTTTCCCATCCCGGCCCCGATCCCATCGCGGCCCCTTTCCCATCCCGGCCCCGATCCCATCGCGGCCCCTTTCCCATCCCGGCCCCGATCCCATCGCGGCCCCTTTCCCATCCCGGCCCCGATCCCATCGCGGCCCCTTTCCCATCCCGGCCCCGATCCCATCGCGGCCCCTTTCCCATCCCGGCCCCGATCCCATCGCGGCCCCTTTCCCATCCCGGCCCCGATCCCATCGCNGGCGGCCCCGGAGCCCTGAGGCGTCCCGCTGTTGCCCGGGCCCGGGGCCGCCGCAGCCCCGCGGGCTCCTGGCGCAGCGCTGGCGCAGCACGGACGAGCCTGGGCCCGGCCGAGGTGCAGCGGAGCAGCCGCCCCTGGGGCTGCCAGAGCCGGGCGGTTCCCCCGGAGCCCCTCGCGGGTTTAGGTTTCCCCTGAGGCCCTGGCCCAGGGTGCCCAGAGAAGCTGTGGCTGCCTCTGGATCCCTGGCAGTGCCCAAGGCCAGGTTGGACGGGGCTTGGAGCTCCCTGGGATAGTGGAAGGTGTCCCTGCCCATGGAAGGAGGTGGAACGAGATGAGGTTTAAGGTCTTTTCCAAGCCAAACCATCCTGTGAAACCTCTGCAGACAGAACGTCCTGTGTCAAGGTGGTTCATTTGTCAGGCGGTATTTGAGCAGCAACTTCCTCTTTCTTTCCTTACTTGACCTTTCCTAACTTACTCCACCGTCCTCTGGTTTCACACTGGGTGAGACTGGAAAGGCTGCAGTAGTGGATTTCAGTTCTGGGTTAAATGTGCACTGGTGCCCTTGTAGCTGAGGACAACAGCAGGGCTTCTAAGATGAGGTTTTTCCTGCACTAGTTGTGGCTCAGATTAAAAAGCAGACAAGTTTTTGTCTTTTTCTTTTCTCTAGGAGATAATGGCTTCTTAATCTCTCTTCCTCTCTCTGACCTCCCTCTGCTCCACAGGTACCAACTGTCTTTTCTCTCCGTTCTATATCCAAACCCTTAATATTCCTTAAGGTCTGATATTTCCTGCCTCACTTTCCAACCTGATGTGTGTTTTATGCCTGGAAACGTGCCTGTCCTCAGAAATACCTTGGAAAAATGGCTTCCAGGCATGGAAGTGTGGGAATTCTGTGCCTCACCGGCAGGAGTTACTGACCTACCATGAGGTTTTGTTACTCAGTTGGGGGAGGAAATGCATAGGTGTAAATGCCTTTTTATAATCAAAAAAGAAAAAAATTCCCGCTCCACTTTGCCAGTGAGGTCCATGAGCTGCAGAGATCACTGTTAGAATATCTCATTTCCTCTCCTCCCATTTCAAACCCATCTGTGTGTGTAGCTGCAGTTTTACCATTTTCAATTTCAAGAGCTTGGTTCTTCCTTCTTTTCAGCTTTCCAGTGGTTTCTGACACAGCTGTGTTTCACCAAGGAAGGAAAACTTTACGCTACAGCTTTGAGGTTTTATTCTGTATTCAGTTTGTAAACCCCTCATTCATTATATAAAATTAAAAGTGACAATTGGATAAAACTTTCTTTAAGTAGAATTCTGCAAATGGAGAAAGCGTTTATTGGGTGCCTCCGGCCTCAGTGGTTCACTAACGTGAAGGACACTGCATCAGATTTTGCTGCTGTTCTCAGTGATTTTGTTAAATCCAGCTGTAAACTGTTTGGCAGAGCTGTGTCAGTCCTGCAGATCTGAGCCTCTGCAGCTTACTCAGCTGGAAGAAGCCAGAACATTCACGTTGAGTCATCTTTCATATGATCAAAGTTAAACTTGGCCTTGTTTGCTGTGGGGTTTTTCCCTGTGGATCTTGTGGTCAGTCACAACACCACACCTGATCACATTTCTCCTTCCTCTTGGCAGAGTTATCAACACCATGCTGGTGACCTGTGCTGTTTGCTGCTACCTGTTGTAAGTACAAATAATGTCCTGCCTCTTCTGCAAGGCCCACTCCTGTTGTCATCACAAGTTCATTTTTTATAGCCTCAGAACAGTTAGAAGTTTTTTGAATGTGTCACAAAGATTTAGACTCATTCTTTGACAGTTCTTGGAATTCTGGGTTCTAAAGACCTTCAGTGCGCTGAAGAAGTTTTCCCATTGGAAAATAGTGAATTAAAAGGAGCCTGAATTCCTCTTGTTGTGCTCTGACACATAACTGTGAACTGTCCTCTGCATGGGTTTGCTCTTCCTCCTCTCCAGTTCACTGCCTCGTTTGCTCACAAGTATAATGATACTTGGTCAATTCTAAGATTCTCCAGATTCTTAGGCTTTTTTTTTGCCATTTTCCTCTCCACTTTATATTTAATTCTGAAGTAGTACTAATTCAAACCACTGAAGGGTTTTGCTTTTAGATTCCTTGAATATATTCTCAAAATCTGGTGGAGTGGTGGGTGGAAAAGCTGCTGCATGGTGGTTTTTTAGTGAGACTTTGATCTATTAAGATCATTTCTGTTTAAATGCACAGTGTATTTTGAGGCTGCCTCCTTTCTGTAGGAGATTTAGTAGCAATAACCAAGTGACTTCTTGAGAGCTCTTCATATAATGTTTTTTATGAGGTTTTAAGCCAGCTGTAGCTGGAGGCTGCAAGACAAAGCTTGCTTGTATTTTTCTCTCTATTAAAGACTGTAGAGACTGATCTTATTAAAAAAAACTACTGTGCAGAAATAACTTAGAAAGAATTTGTTATGGAGAGTAAAGTGGTAAAAGTCTGGTTTGATCTTAAGGGTTAACTTGTTATAAAAATTATTATTTGTAGTTCCATTTGAACCTGAGTAGTATTTGTACTTTCTTGAACTATTTAGGCATTATTTATGCTATTCAAAGGAATTTAGTATGAATATTTAGAGAAATGCATCTCAGTGTTGACATGTTCCAGGAGAGGCCTGTTGGGTTAGCCTGTGGTGCAGCTTAGGTTTGGTTTAGGTTAATAATGTGATATTCAGGGTTAACATCACTTTATACCCTCGAAAATTTCTTTCTATTCAGAGTGTTTGATACGTGAACTCCTAAGAATTCAGTCTTGCTTAACTGTAAAAGTCCAGCAAACTTGGGTCTGTTTTGTATCCACACAAGTTTTTAAATTCAAGTTTTGCTGGGTGGATATAGAAATTTGAGAATTTGTGCAAGCAGCTTGAATTTGGGATTGAAATTTGGGGATCTCAGTGCTGTGAAGGTCTCCTTGCCCTGCACATGAAGTTTGTAGCAGCCCAGTCTCATAATAGGTCCCAAATGTTTGGCTAAGAAAGGGCAGGTTTTGGGTGATTTTTATTGGGTTGCAGTAAGTTACAGTAAGTTGTGTGGTTTTTAATTAGGAGGAGGATTGGGTTTTGTTTAAATTTAAAGTTCTCACTTGGGTTTTTTTTTTCTACAGAAATAATGTCCCATTCTTTTAAAACCCTTGAGGCTTAGGGTTGGGTGTCTTTCTTGTTTGAAGGAGAGTTTTCCTTGAAGTAGAGGCCCTGTGGCATCTGCAGCATTCTCTGGATTGTGGTGTGAAATGTATTTGTTGTTGAATTTCTTAACTTTTGGCTGAATTCTGTGAACTCTTCAAATGTACAGTGGTATTTGACTTGTAGGTTTGGTTGATTATTTTATCTAAACAGCCCCATTATAAAGCCTACTGCAGTTTTATAAACTGCTTTTGCATCTCCAAAGGTTCTTTGGTAATTTTTTGGGCTCTAACTTTTCTGATTTTCCTTTGCCTTTCTCCAGATATACTTTGGGGGAAAAAAAAAAAAAAAGAAAGCAGCAAAATCTTGGGATGTTTTCAACCCTTGGTAGTTGTACCCAGCGACATAAATTGCAATTGTAGTGTCTGCTTGCCAGAATGCAACAAAAAGCAGATTTTTTTCCCCATGTTCCAAGACAGAACTTGTCTCATCACACAATCTTTCTTTTTTTATTTGCTCATTTATTCTGTATAAATCTCCTGGTTGGAGAGGACCTCAAAAGATCTAGTGCAACCTTTTTCCCTCTGTTTTATTCAAACATATGGAAGTTTATTGTCTTGCATCCTTTTCCTTTTGGGGGAGGAGCCACTGAAAACATTTAGGACCTTAATTTTGGGTGATTAAAGAAAGATTAATTTTTCATACCAGGAACTTCCTTCCTTTGAAGGGAGCCCAAAGAATTGTTTCTGAGGGTTCTTCACTGGATGTGTTAGGATTAAAATGATTTCTGCTGTCCCAGGTATTTGTGTGTCCTTAGCAGGTGGCTGGTGCTGCTCTGTGCTCCTTGTACAGCTGTTCAGTCTCTGCTAGAGCTGCTTCTATATCTTCGAGTTACCTTTCCAGCTGAAAGTAGGGAAAAAACAATTTCCTGTCTTCATCAAACAGCACTTGATTGACAAATTGATTTTCACTGAACTGAATTCTAAGTCAATCACATTTCACGTTAAAGCTGTTTCTTCTGTATTTAGATTCAACAGTGATAAATTTGAATGACCGTATTGATTACTTGGGATTCATTTGGTTGTTCTGTGGAAGATATTTGCACCTAATTTGTGTGCAGATCCTGTCCCCAGCAGCCTTTTGAAGAATAAACCATTCCCAGGAACCTCATAAAAGCTGAGGCAAAGTCTCAGGAGTTGCTGCTGCAGAAATTAGAGGTTACACCATATTGTGAGGTACTGCCAGAGCCTAAATCTATTTTGCTGTGCACAAAGCAGTTCCTGAGCAGTGTCATCATGTCCTAAGAGAGGACAGGGTGCTTGGAAAATCGTATTATTTGCTACTGATTCTAACAGGATTAAAATGTGGATGCCCAAATTGACATTTAAACAGAGATAGCAGGACCTTAATTTGTAACACGAGCACAGACAGATGGCAGTTGTGGTGGGAAGACCTTTTAAAAAATCTCTCTGGTACAACAGAAGGGACTTTAATTTCCTTGTCTGAGCTGGATAATTAACAGTAACTGTTCTAAGGGGGATCTGGTAGAATTTAAGGACCTGTGGGTGGCTCGAATGCCATACCTGCTTTTAGCAGCTCTGGAACATTGCATCTTGGATACAGAGGTTTGTTTTACTCTGAATGCTGCATTTTGTTGTGTGTTGTCAGAGTGGATTACTGGATAAAACAACACCGCTTACACAAAACACGGGAAAAGCTTTTTCATGACTTACCTTGAGTGCGAGGCAGTTGCAGCCTGAAACTGCTTTAAATTCCTCAGCCCTCGCAGAGCAGGGAGGGGGGCTGTGCTGCTGCCCCAGTGCCAGCCTGGCTCAGAGCTCGGGTATCCAGCACGGCCCCGGCAGATGCCTTTTGAAACCTCCACGCTGCTTTTCTCAAAGCCTGCTTACATAGGTTGAGCTTCTGAATGTGCTCCCAGCTCGTTTAATTCACAGCCGTGCTGGGCCTGAGCTCGGGAAGCAGCGAGAGGTGAGAGATTCGTGCATGGAGTTCCTTCCTGCTCTGCGGTGACAAAAGGAATAATGTGCTTTAACAGGCTTTTAGTGTTCTACCCTCCTCCCACTTGTGTTACTTCAGGATGCTGGAGGCAGATGGCACAGTGCTCTTTGGATCTGTCTGTTGGATCAGAAAAATTAACCCTCACAGAAGAAATTCAGTGAGAATTTTAAGAGCTAATTTGCTTTTCCCTTAAGTAGATTTAACACCGTGGTCTCAAAATACATTGTTGTCACTGCTTTGGACAGCAAAGTAGAAACGTGTCACCCTCAAGGTTTTTGGCTGCTCTCAGTGGTGTCTTGCTGATGTTTTAATTCCTTTGTAGAGCCTGCTACGTGTTCCAAGGCTTGTGTGACTGATGGACTGCTGCAGGCTCAGCTCCTTGTTTTAGCTGGAGTTCTACCCCGTGCAAAACTGAAAGGGGCTTTGCAAAGAAATATTGGTAAATTTGAAGAGGGTTGATGTGTTTTCTTTAAGTCTGACCCACATCTTTTGCCCGTGGCTGTTGCAGGCGTTTTGCAGCTGACCTGCACTTGGTTTGCTGGTCAGAGCATCAAGGTTTGTGTGGAATTTTCCATGACTGCCTAAGCACTCTGATACATTTGTGGCAGCTCTCATTACAAAGCTGCTCTGCTTTTTCTCCTCCTTACAAAGCATTCTAGAAATAGCAGACAGATGAGCCAGTGTGTTCACTAAATGTGTTTATATAGTTAGTATTTAACATAGATTTAAATCCATGGAAGAAGCATCCATTGCTTTTTCTGACTCTTGTAACGTTTACAAAGCAAATATATCTTTTAACAGTGGAATATTTATTTCTGTTTAGCTTTCCTGGATATTTTCCACAAACTACATTCCTCTTGTACTCAGTTCTGGCCATGGCTTCTGCCGTGTTAGTTCGTGCTCTGCTCCAGTGACAAGGCTGCTGTGCTGATGATCTGGGGTTTGTGTCCTATTGGGGTTGCTTTTGTGGGGTTGGTTTTTGGTCTTTTTTGTGGTTTTTTGTACCCTTTTGCTTCAGGTCCCTGTTTCTTGACCTCTGTGCCAGGTTTAAATTCACTTTTGTTAAATCTCTGAAAAATATACCATGTCTGCAAGGACAGGTTGTTGTGCCCTGAGAAGCAAATGAGTGAGAGGGTGTTTCTCAGAGGTTGTTGTTCAAGGGACGCTGAAAAGGCACTGAGGAAAGGTCTGTCTCTTTTATGTTTCCATCTGCTGAGCCCCCAAATACCTGAGTTTCATGAGTCTCAAAACACTTTCCTGTCAAGAGAGGTGTGAGGGCAGTGCTGTCAGGTGGTTTGGTTTGCTTTCTACTGAAGAGCACAGTCTACTTCAGTTGCAGAATAATTTTCAAAGGTGCCAAACTTCATTGCTGGTAGCTGGGTCCTTGTGTATGAGCTTGAGTCGAATTTTTATTTGAACCTAAACCTTCCTGAAATAGCCTTCTCTTCTCTGACAGTCCTCGTGTGTGGACAACCTTTCCATTGTCACAAGCTGTCATTTGGCTGATTTGTCTCTGTTGGGCTGGGGGGTTGTCTTGCAGTTGGCTGATTGCAATTCTGGCTCAACTCAACCCTCTCTTTGGGCCGCAGTTAAGCAATGAGACAATCTGGTATCTCAGATATCACTGGCCTTAAGGATGGCTGTGCTGTGCTGCAGTTCATTGACAGGTGAGTATGATCAGATTTATTGATACTTTTGGTGTGTTAAAGCTTCGGGAGACACTGAATAGTAAATGTGAGCAGTGTGCTCAAGCTACTGTAGCTCTTTTGTAGGAGAAATCTGTCTGTAGGCTGCCACAAAACATTTTGGATGATGGTCTTGATTGGATACATGAAGAACTTGAACTGAATTATTGACAGATATCTTTCTTTCTGTCCTGTCACGTGGTGCTCAGGGGTTTGTAAGGAGAACAAAACATTACTTCCAAAAAAGATGTAAACACCAGGGTGTTTTTTAATAGCTAGCATAAGTGGATTTCCTAATCTTTACCAGTTGTTAAGCCTCTCCTCAAGCCTGCTACCATTTCATCTAAGACCTGTCCGGATTTCCAAGGCAACACAGCGTTGCCCTCCTTCATCTGGGAGGTTGGACTGGGAGCTACCATCAGAATGTTCTTTATCTCCTGAGGTCACAGCTTGATGGTTTATTTTGTTTTTAATGACAGCCTGTGTGCAGCTTTAATCCTGGGTGAGCCTGGTGGCTGCTATCTGGGCAGTGCTGCTGGAATGTGGTTCTTGTAGTTCCTGGGCTTTTTGACAGGGCCAGCAAAAATAAAGTGTTATGCTAAAAGGACCTTAGTGCTGTTGGGCTTGTTCAGGAGGGCTGCATTTGGAATTGAAGGTTCAGGTGAAGGAAATGTGGAAACAACCAGCCATGATTATAGTTTTTAAGCTGGTAACTGAATAATTAAACACTTTTTTTTTTTGTCCTTGTACAACACAGTCTCAGTTCAGTGCAGCAGGCAGTGACAGTTGATGTTACAGCTCTGTTAAATGCTTTCTGTGAAGTGTCCCAGACATTTGCTCCCCAGTTTCAGAGGAGGCTTCCTGTGAACTGGGATGTTGTCAGACTGGGCCTGTGTGTGTGTCTGCAGCTCCTTTTAAGCACCAAGCAGAAGCTGAAGGTAGACTTGGCCCTGCTTCAAGTCCAGGCCTGTAATTAGCTAAGTCAGTCAAGCAGAATTTCCTAGGAGCATTTTCACTGCTTGGGTGCTAACATATAATTAGTTAGCTAAAACAGAGAACAGTGTGTTTTGGTAATGGGCACAAAGATCCCTGAATCCCATAGGATGATTCAGTTGCCTGGGATCTGAAATTGGAGTTATCTGGACATAAAAATTGGGCTTCATGGTCTGGGTGTTGAAACCAGCAGGAGGTGAGACACAGCCTCTGGACTCCTGCTAACAGAATCAGGCCTTTCCCCTCTATTTCAGTGAAGGATTTTCCAGAGAACTGGAGTTAAATATGTGCCAAGGAAGAGAGGGAACTTTTGTGTTTGAAGATGACCTCAGAGTTTCTGAGGAGCTGTCATTTTTAAGCTTATTAATGGAGCATTTCAGCCCTGCATAGCACATGCTGTTGTGTTACACAAAGGAATTTGTTTCAGCCTTTCATCTGATTTTATTGGCTTCATTTTGGAATAAGATTAAGGTTGTTGTCTCTGAGAAAGAAGGGTTTAGAAAAGTAAAAGCATATAATAATCCTCAAATATCTGTGCTTTGTTGCTTGAAGTGTGCTGTCACAGGTCACACCACTAGAGTGTTGTTTGAGTGCTATTGCAGGGCTGAGGTGCTCTGTGTCCTGTCCTTGCTCCTGTGGAGTTTGTGCCTAGACAGGAGCAGTGAGTGAGATTCCATCTGATAAGAGCTGGGATATCTCTCTGACACTGCATGGATTCCCATCAGTGTAGCAACCAGTTATTTCTGGATTTTGAGATGTGCTTTTTCAGCATTCAGGGGACATGTACTATACTTGTTTCTGCCTCCTGTTCCTTTCAGTTGAGGTTTGGGTGAATTAGTATGGAAAATGCAAAGAGATTGAAGTGCTAACTCCCAAAGTGGAAAGATCCTTAAAAATAAGGATGATTAAAGCAAACCCGTTTTACTTTACCAGCTGAGCAGCCTGAAAATGCTCCAGTGAGCTCCTCATGTTCTGCTGAGGAACTCCACATATGCTGGCTTGATTGATCTGTGCCAAATTCCACAAGTTTGCTCTGTGTTTTCAGGCAGTCTCCCTCCCATCCAAGGGATGATTTTATAGCAGTTCAGTTGAGACATCACCAGGTTAATGGCTCGGATGGCAGCGTGTGAGAGCACTCAGAGCTCTGTAGCCGTGGTGGATCCGTGCCGTGGACTCTTCCAAACTGCGATCCAACACTGCCTTTTCTCCTTAGCTTGGTGAATTCACAGTCTGTTCTCAGAGCAGGAGCTGTCTTTGTGCAAGTGGAGAAGGGCTGTCATCCAGTTCACTGGCTGCTGTTACAGCAGTGAAAACATTTGAGGGAAATAGTTGTTCTACCAGCTTGTAATGTAACTAAAACTACTTGCAGTAACTTCAGAAATGAAACTGCCAAGAAAACATCCACACAGATGAATTATCTCCAGTTCTTGACCATTGCTCAGTGTGTTTGTGGAATGGAAATAGCTGTGGTTAACAGCCAGGCCTTCAATTAGCAAACTGTCTCCTTGGAAGGGAATAATGAAGTTGCCTCTTGCTTTGCAGGTGAAGAAGAGATGAAAAACTCCACTGACCCAAAGGTGCCCTTTCCGTAGCTGGTTGGATACGAAGGCTGCAGTAATGCCTTAACCTTTCTAATGTTCTTCAAGTGGCTTCTTCAAAGTCCTGTGTTTTTTCCTCCTGTTCATTTAACAGAGTGCCTAATGCAATTTATACTCCTCTTTGGTACTGTCAGATTTTGACTGTTAACTCCAGATGTGATGAAAATTTCTATTTTTACGGGTCATGGAATCACATTTTATCTGTAATAACACTTCATATTTGCAGGTTTTAGCTTGTCTGTCATTGTGCTGTTCACCCCTATTCTGCTTGCACTGGACAAAAATGTGTGCAATAAACTGTGTGAGGAGAGGAGAAATAGTGGTACCACGTGCTGATGGCAATTTTTTTTTGTTTTTTCAAACGAATTGTATCCTTGAGAAATCTGGCCTTAAATTTCTCATGCCTGGAAATAAAACTAATCCTCTGCTTGATACAAAATGTTCTCGTGCCATGTTTAACTGTTACTTTTCTGTGTGTTTAATTGGTTCCTGGAGTTGAGCTGAGGATATTTAGATGATGTGGATAAATTGTAATGAAGTTAAATAGTAGGAATAAATGGGGGATTGTTGCCTGTATCGAGACCTCTGGGGTAGATCTATAATAGGATTAAATTTTCAATCTAAAATTGCTGTAAGATGCAGGAATAAGTGAATGTTTGGCTTGGGAGCCTCTTTTCCAGGAACTTCCCATTGTCTGAGGGGCAAAAGTAATGTGGTTAATTTGGATGAAGCCTTCACAGTGATTTTGACAGGAGGCTGATTTAATCCCTGGCACATTTGGAGGATATATATAGGAGCAAACATTCCAGTTGTTTCGTGCTGACCTGACCCTTGCATGTGGAATTGCAGACCTGGGAGAGCACAGGGCCACGTAGGCAAGAGGTTCCTGAGGCTCCTCAGTGTCAGCTGAGTCCGTGGGATTGGGGATGGATCTGGTCAGCTGTTTGCTGAGGAGCAGTCTTCAGAGGATAGAAATGCTGCTTCCTGAAAGCTTCCTTACCTCGTGTCCAGATAAATTACAGTTATTCCCTTTATTGTTATAAATAAGGACAAGGACATAACGGAATGGTTAATATTTTCTTTGCTTTTCCTTCTTGCATAGCACCATTAACTTGTTCAGTGGGACAGCACTCATTACTACACAGGAAATTCCAAGATCCTGACATGTAACTTGCAGTGATCCAAAACTGGACAGTGTGAATTGCAAAAGAAGGAATAATGTGCCCATTATTAAAACTAAGCACAACAGCTGTTGGGACTGGAATAGTGGATTTTTTTGTCATGTTACCTTCTAAGAGCTGTGTTTTACCATGTAAGGTGCTGTACACCATCATGTTACACAGTTTGTACCAAGTAATTCCTAGGAAAATTGAAACCAAGTAATCATATAAAACCTTAAGGTTGTTGTTTGATTTTTGAAATGTGTGGAGAATAAAATATGTTAACATTGTATGAGGAGAGGGAGAGAAATACTTCCAAGATATCGTTGACAGATTCGAGATTTTAAAGTGTGTTGATCTGCTTATCATATTTAGCCTAAAGTGAAATATCCCAAAAGAAAACACTCAGTGACAAACAGTGCTGTTTATTGTGTTACCACTGTCTTTAACAAGCTTTCTATTTTAGGTTCTAAGCTATCACTTGCTCTAGAAGAGAGAAGTAAAGCAAGAGTTCCCGTGGGGTGTCTCCCTGGTGCTGAATTTAATGGAAAGAGCTCTTCCAAGCCAGGACAAAGAAGCCATAGAGCAATTTTCACCTAGATGCTTCCCAGAAAGACATTCCCCTTTTCCAGAATGGTTAATATTTCCTTTGAAGCAGGTGCCGGGTGGTAGCACGACTGAAGAAGCTGAAAGAAAAATGTTTTGTGTCTGTTCTGCTGGATGTTGCATGGTGATTGGGGAATGGTCTGCTCCACGTGTGCCAGGAATTAACACTGCTTGGGATAATTTCTTTTTTTTGCATGACTGCAGGAAATGAGAACAGAGGGATTCAGCCACTGGTGTTTAACAAACAATGCAGGTACCAGAACATTTATCATCACGCATCCCTCTGTTTTCCCGCAGCAGAAGAGAACGCAGAATGTTCAAGCATAAAAGAAGGAAGTTTGTGCTTGAAATGGAAAACCTGTGCCTGTGTTGAAAGATATTTGGGTAAAAAATGAGGAAGCTGAAGGAAGCTTTCTTCACAGTCAAGTTGTGAAGACTTTTAAGTTTAGAAGTTTATTTTAAGTCAAACTCTGGCGGTGTGTAGAGCGAGAGTTCAGGTCAGGGTCATTTCAAACGCTTGTAACTGTTTTTGTTCATATTGTCTAGGAAATGCAAATATCTGCATCTCTGCCCCTCACAGGAAATTGTTCTGGAGACTTTATAGCAGTTTACTTTTCGTCTAGTGGAAATCATGGAAGCATTTTACTCGATGAAGGGCTGAGTTATCAGAGGTGGGTGGCTGCTCCCTTGTTTCCAGAATTGTCATGGACTCTCTGGGGCAAAACCAGAAGAAATGGGGTGAAATGCAAAAAATTCTTCAAAGAATAGAAGATATTCTTTACAATAGCAAGTTAAGAACGGGTGGCTCTATTTTTTATTACATTTATTAGTGATAATTTCTCCAGTTGTGTCTGAAGCAGTCCAGACCAGCTACCTGTCACTGCAAAAGGTGGTTGTGCATGTAGCTGAAGACAGGAGGAATAATACAGAGCTGCAGGTAAAAGATGGACGGATGAAGGGGGTAATTGCGTGAGGGGGGCCGCAGAGCAGCAGGATCGGGGTGTCGGCACCGAGCCCGGGACGGCCGCAGGAGCCGCGGCCGCGCCGCCGCTTCTGCCCGCGGGCACCCGCCTCCCCGCCTTAAATACCCCCCGCGC
>WAAG01072684.1:268353-316089 GCA_013390105.1 Tichodroma muraria
GTAGGCTGCGCTGGGCGGCGGGGCGGCCATGTTGGCCGGAGGTGTGTTAGTGGGTCAGGGCCGGGCCGGGGGACGCAGGGGGGACGCGAGCACCGCGCGGGGCCGTGGCCGTGGGGGCCACCCGCGGGGCCCGTCCCTCCGCAGCGCTCTGCCTCAGCGGGGCTGTCCCACCTGGGCGTCGGGACCGGCCCGGGGCGGTGCCCGCACACGGAGGGTCCCATTCTCCGCGCTGAGGGGAGGACGGGGCGCGTTCCCGTCTCCCGCTCCTAGCCCGTCCCCGCACATTTGGGTTATGAAACATCGGCGAGCTCCCCGGGCCGCCTCAGGAGCCGCCCGCGGGTCTCAGCGTGTCCCCACACGGGTGTCGAACTCCTCTCCGTGCCCGTTCTAAGCTCACGCCGGTGAGCCGGGAACACCTTGATGAAAGCCCCTCGTGTCACCGAGGACTCAAAGCCAATCTTCATTATTTACCTTTTGTCCCCACCCTAGGCGTTATTCCCCACCCGCGGCATCGCTGCCGTGCCCTCCCCTCCGCTCGTCCCTGCCAGCCCCGCAGCCCACGGCATTTCTCAGGGTATCGGCTGCTGGAAGGGATGCGCTATCCCAGACAATTCCGCTGTCACTCTCGGTGTAGGACACGCGGTGTTTATCCGGGCTTCCCCATGCAACAGGCTGAACGGCTTGGGGCACTCGGCGCTGAAACGTGCGATTCTCGCTTAAAGTGATCGTGAGCTCTCTGTTGCTGCCACTCGAGGGGTGACTTGTTAAAATCAGGCTCCACGTAACGGGCAGAATCAGATTCTCGTCTTGTCTTTTAAGCGTTTCTAAATGTTTTAAAGGTGGTGTTTAAAAGGTCGCTTCCGAGCATCGTTGTGGGGAACGTTAATTATGATTATTATTAAATGTGTTTTCATAGTAACGATTGCAGAGGGGCAGATGCAGGTGCTTTAGAAATGTGGTCGATTTTTATTGTTGGCTGCTTAAATGAGAAGTCAGAATTTCTATGGAAAATAGAAAATCATAGAATCCCAGAATGGTTTATGTTGGAAGGGACCTTAAAGATTATTTCATTTCAGTCCCCTGCCGTGGGCAGGGACACCTTCACTATCCCGGGCTGCTCCAAGCCCTGTCCAGCCTGGCCTTGGGCACTTCCAGGGATCCAGGGGAAGCCACAGCTGCTCTGGATGTGATAGTTCTGCAAGAAACCTTTGCTGCTAAAATAATCTCAGTGAGATTCCTTTTTAAATGTATGAATAACAGTAGCTCAGAGACCTCAAACATGTCCATAGCCAGCAGTTCACCTGAGGCAAGAAGGAATTATTCTGTGTTTGATGGGAGTATTCCCCGATAAGAGCAATCTGCAGCAGGCATCAGGCCCCCGAGCATCCTCCCCAGGTGGTTTTTAAATAATGAAAGAGGCCAACAGCCTTGTGAAGGACAGCAGAGATTCAACAGAGATTGAAGTCAGCATTAGCAGGAATGAACTGGGCACAAACAGAAGCTTTTGTCCCACTAATAGACTGATAGCGTGGGATAAATAAGGGAACCCACAGGTTTAGATTCCCATGTCCATGCTCTGTGATTTGGGAAGTTTAACTGAATGTTTTAACATCAAACCTTGATAAGGAGATTTGGCACTGCGTAAGAAGTGCTTGAGAGTTGGCATTGGCATCAAAGTTAAACCAAAAGTTTTGTGAAAATTGTAAATTTAAGGTTTATTCCTTGCTATAATAATTTCTCTCTCTTTTTTTTTTTTAATCCTCTGTTTTTAAACTCTTAAGCCACATTTTCTTTATTTTTTGGACAATTTTGACTGATGCATTTTCCAAATTTGTTGCTGACTTTGAAGTATTTGGTACAGATGCCTTATTTCTAACAAGAGTATAGCAATCATAATTTCACAGTATAAAGAGACAAGACTGTACTGTTCCCTTCATCATAAGACTTGTGTTGCTTTTTGGTTTTTTCCTGGAAACTACAGAATTAATTTTTCTCTTAGTCTGAAAGACTGTGTCAGAAAAAAATACAGGAACAGCCATCCTGTCAGGATGTAGAATGTTGCTGGAGCTTGGAAGCTGAACTGTTGTTTAGTTTTGCTTTTGTTTTTTGCCTTTGCTTTCATCCCACTCTGCTTCAGGGGAAATCTACAGCTTAAAAAAAATTTAAATGTTAGTTTTACTACTAATTCTTATGTGCAAACAACTCTCCTAACTCTTCAGTGTTATGTTAACAAAAGTTTATGCTATGAATATTTTAAATTTAACCGTTTTCTTTAAAATTAATTTAAGTCTGTTAATATCGTTCTAACATAAGTTTAACATGCTGCCCATCCCACTCTTAGCACTAAAATAAGAATAAAATCTCAGTCTTTGTTCCAGAACATACAGAAAACTGCTTCTAGTAGGAATATATTAATGTGGGCATAGCTGTTCCAAAATATGTTGATGCAGAATGTTTGTTAGTTTAAAAAGTAATTATTTTTTATTTGCTTCTGCCTCTTGTGTGAGGGTCAATATCCATGCAGGGATATAAACACGGGCTGGGGATCAGCAGGTGGAGCAGCCCTGGGAGAAAGCCCTGGGGGTGCTGGTGGCCGAGAGCTGGGCCTGCCTTGGCCCCCAGGAGCCACCGTGCCCTGGGCTGATCCCCAGCGGGCAGCAGGAAAGGGGTTGGGATTGTGCCCCCTCAGGTGAGCCCCACCTGCAGAGCTGCCCCAGCCCTGGCCCAGCACAGGGAGGAGCTGGAGCTGCTGGGGAGAGCCCAGAGGAGGCACCAGGAGGATCAGAGGGATGGAGCAGCTCTGCTGGGAGAGCTGGGATTGTTCAGCCTGGAGAGGAGCAGCTTCGGGGTGACGCAGTTGTGGCCTTGCTGAAGGGAACCTACAGGAACAGACGGAGAGAGGATTTTACAAGTGACAGGACGAGGGGGAATGGCTTCACACTGACAGAGCAGGGTTAGATGGGATGTTAAGAAGCAATCCTTCCCTGGGAGGGAGGGCAGCCCTGGCACAGGGTGCCCAGAGCAGCTGTGGCTGCCCCTGGATCCCTGGCAGTGTCCAAGGCCAAGTTGGACATTGGGGCTTGGAGCCACCTGGGACAGTGGAAGTTGTCCCTGCCCGTGGCAGGGGAGTGGAACCAGATGATCTTTAAGTTCCCTTCCAACCCAAACCATTCTGTGACTCTGTGATTCCATCAGTTTCTGGGATCTGCCTGTTTGCTGACGCAGCTGGAGCCCCCAGAGCTGGGAGCTGGCGTTGGCATGGAGGGTCCGTGAGTTCTGTGTTCTTCTGAGGGCTCCTGGGCTCTGCTGCCTGCGGTGGTGTGTGTGTGTGATTGCAGACCAGAGCTTCTCTTTAGAGGTATCACTTCCAGGTCTTGAAGTCTGTCCGCTGTGGAGTAGGATTGGAAAAACAGCACTGGAGGGGGAAGGGATGGTCAGTGGAGGAAGGGGAACAGAGACAACGAAGTAACAGTTTCCCTCTCCTGACGGGAAGAGGCTTAGAAGAAGTGAAACAGTCTGCGTGTCTTTAGTTCTTTTGAGTGTCAGGGCTCCATCAGGCTCAGGGTCTGAGGGTTTTAAGCAAGTGATGTTTTCTCTCCAGGACAGAAAAAGCAAAGAGCATAATGCCATAGATGCTTGTGCTGGCATTTTAATAGAAATCCTTCACCAACAATCCTTCATCAACAAGAGGGACTTTGGCTGCTTTTGTGAGTCCAGGAGTGATACTCCAGTTAGTGGAAATACAGGAAGACTTTAAAAAAGAGTGTCTTTGCTCACTGCTATGTAATAATAGTAATATTAGTATCAATAAACTTAGTGGCTTTGTGGTGGGGGAGAAAAGTAAAAGAATTTTTTGAAGTCTGAATAATCATTCAAGAATAATGTAGGAAGAAAAAAAAAGGAACGTTATTCAGAAACAGAAGTAAGAAACATACGCATTCATTGAGGTTATAAAAGTCCTGCAAAGCCATTAGGTCCAACCTATGAGTGATTCCCACCTTCTCAACCAGAGCAGGGCCCGGAGTGCCATGTCCAGACGTTCCCTGGACACCTCCAGGGATGGACTCCACCCTGGGCAGTCCACACGTTCTCAGCTTGAAGACTGCCCTGAGCAGAGGGTGTTCTGTAACAGAAAACAAGCTGGCACGAGCTGTGGAAGGAAAAAATGTTTTTAAGAGACGTGCAGGAGAACTTCTTGCATCTCTGACTCCAGTATTTCATAAAATGTCCAGATACAGCAAACAGTGCATGGTACATAATGGTTCTTTCCAAGCACATGGCATAGTTTTTCTGTTTTCTCTGAAATTCAGAGTTGGCCACGAATGTTTCAGCCTGAGCTTTTAGGTTTTGTACTGGCAGGCTCTTGCGAGCTATTTTTTTATACCTGCATCAAAATTGTGACTTTGACGAGCTGTGCTGTGTGCTGCAGTCACCAGTGTAATCATGGAAGTGTAATTGTTCCTGTAATGCACTTACAGCAGGCATTTAGCTGCTGGGATAATAAGCACTGTGCAGCCAACAAAACAGCACAGCCACGCTCCATGTGCCTTTCCAGTGGTACAAAATACACAGCTGAACTGGGCCAGAAATAGCAACTTTCGTTACAGCCGCGGTACAAATGATTCACGCAGGTGACCGAGAAAGACTTTCCGAGGTGCTAAGCTAAAAGCTGAATTTTTGGGTTTTCTCTTCTAGGGGCTTCTTTGGAGGTGCTGTGTTGTGGCAGGAGGGTGTTTTAGTGGCCCGAGAGGCAGCACATGCATAGGAGCTGCACTGTGTGTCCTAAATGCTGCGTATTTGGAGTTCAGCTCCTGCTGTGGGCTGGGTTAGACCAATAATCCCAGGTAATGCACCTGCTGCTCCCCTGTGTGAAATTCAGCCTTCCTGGGTATCTTGGAACCACTGTTCCTCTTCATAAAGTAAATATTAAATACAGGGGATGATTTTTAATTAGGATTTCTCATTAGATTAATTAGGTGTTAACTCCACAGAACAGGCTTTGGTTCCTTGTTGACGACTGATGGGATTTTAACCAATGTACATGTGCATGCCTCCATCAGTAGCCCAAATTCTTAGATGTTAGATGGACACAGCTGTTCCCAAGATCACAGAATCACGGAGTGGTTTGGGCTGGATGAGACCTTAAAGATTATTTAATTTCAACCCCATCCCATGGGCAGGGACACCTTCCACTATCCGAGGCTGCTCCAAGCGCCACCCAACCCAGCTTGGAACGCTTTCAGGGATGGGGTAGCCACAGCGTCTGTGGGCACCCTGTGCCAGGGCCTGCCCACCCTCACAGGGAAGGATTCCTTCCCAATATCCCATCTAACCCAGCTCTCTGTCAGTGTGAAGCCATTCCCCTCATCCTGTCACTCCATCCCGTGTAGAGTCCCTCTCCATGTGTGTTGTAGGCTCCCCTCAGGTGTCCTGCCCTTCCTCAGGCTCCAGTGAAGGGAGGAGCCTCCTCCCAGGAGCAGAGCTGGGCACTGATGTGGCTCCAGACCTGCAGACACAGAACCAGCTCGGGGCCTGGCTCCTTAATCACCTTAATCTGATTTCCCTGCAGGCTGTTGCCAGAGGAGCCGGCACCCTGCCCGCTGCTTCGGGCTCTGTATTCCACCTGTGCCTCTTCGTTTGGGAAGGGCTGATGGAAGGCATTAATGGAAATTGTCCTGAAGTAGAAATTCCTGCTATATTTATCATCAGTAATTCTTAGGGCTGCTGTACTTGAGCTCTGCCACAGCTCTTTTAGTTCATTCAGAGCTGCATTCATTATAGATAACACAACAGCTGGACTATTCTTTTCTAACTCAGTCTTGAGCTGAAAGTGCCAGTAATGATAAATTCTGTAAAAATGGGAGTTTAACTGCAGTCTGCAAATTTACTTTCCTTCACAGCAAGTTCTGATTTTACACCTGTGCTTCCATATGTCATTGACTTGTGCCATACATCTTTATTTACTGGTTTGTGAAGAAACACTGGTAGTTAAGTATAAACAGCAGGAGGCTTTTAATGATGACCTTGATCTTTCTGGGAAATTTGGAAAGCAGCTGGAAGTAGAGCTGCTTTGTTGGGATCATGAAGGATATCTGGATTGTGCAGCTCCCTGAGCCAATGTCTTTCTTTTCATGGCCTCACTGTGTTTTCCCCCTCCACAGAGCCACTAAGAAAAATCCTACGTTGTGGAATAGTTGGCTAGAGCCTACTGGGATTCAAGTCACATTTAAATATTAATACTATAAAACATCAATAACGAAATATAAGGAGAATTATGGGAATAATCGGGTTAGCTGATACACTGCTTTGACCTGAGAGGACATGCACTGACGTTCTTAAATAGTGCAAGAAGTTTATCACTCCTGTCTTGGAGATGGTAAAACTGTTTTGAGCCTTTAATGTTTTTTTGAGGATTTGGAAGTGATCTAAAAGCTGGCACCTGGAAGTGTTGGTTGGTTGTTACTGAACTTGGTGTCAGTAGAGATGAAGTTTCACCCCCCCTTTGCTGGCTGTGTGTGGGATGGCTTGAGGCCCACGTTCTAACAAAAAACACAGCGAAGAATAACCACTGAAGAAGCAGCAAATGTTTCCTTTCTTTCCCCTTTGTATCATGGAGAACTCTGGCAGTCTCCCTGTGAATGCAGTCTGGTGATGATGTCAAAGTATTAATCTGATGTGCTGGTGAAAAAGGCATCAATCTACATGAAAATGAAGTGTTCAGGTATTTAGGGTCATAACCTTGCCTCTCTCTTTGTGTCTGAGAACATCCCGTGCTTTTTTAAAGAACAGGCCCTTTCTCCCAGCCCAGGTGAGGCTGAGAAGTGACTCAGTCATTCCTTCCACGTCCCTACCTGGGGAGGACCGGTCCTGCTGTGGTGTGGCCTTTGCTGCATGAAGGGAGATGGGGCTTGTTGAGGCACAAACTTCACTTTAAATGTTGCTTTTAAATAAGTTAAGGGTTCCCTGGAGGTTTTGGAGCAGAAAGGAGCTTTTCTCACAGGGACCTGGCTCGTTCAGCACAGGGCCCTGTGAGGAGCGGCGGCTCTGGCAGGGGTAGCAAGGGTTCAACTGAGAACTCCTGTGCAACTGGACCTGTAGCTGTTGTTCTTTATATTCCAGCTGCTCTTTGCAAAGCAGGCTGTTTTGATAAGTGAAGACTTCTTTGCATAGTGTCTGTTTTTACCACAGTCTGATGGTCCATATGCTAAAGAGGACAAACTAGCTGAGATACCATCTGAAAGTGGGAATAGTCACGGGGGTGCTGTCATGTGCTGCTGGGGGAGGGCTCTGAGCTGTGGGAGAACACTCAGAGTTTACTATTTGTTTTTCAAAAGAGAATAAACACAGCCTGAGCAGATTGCACCAAAGTCTGCCTTAGGAGCAGTGCTGAGTGAGGGTTTTCCTTACACTGTTCAAAATGCTGGAGTAAGCTCAGAAGAGTCATTAAACATACATCTGGAGTAGAGCTGGTCTGTAGAAACTCCTAAACTGGCAAAAGTACCAGCAGATGAACTGGTCCAATTTCAACATATGCCTTACTTGAATTAATAGAAAAGATATTTTATTGGACAGCTGTGAATTTGGCAGTTTTTAATCTGTTCTCTTGGGGAAGAGAACAAATTAAAAACTGTTTTTAATCTGTTTCTTCTGCTCTGCTGCTGGGTGGTTTCTGTGGTCCTCTACCACTAGATGTTGCTATGTGAGTGATTGATGTAATCTTATCTGATGCTGGATGGATTCATCCCTGAAGAAAAGGAGGAGATACCACTGAAACAGCATTTCTGCCTGTTCCAAAATTTGTATTTTGAGATTTTTGCCTGAGACATTTTTAGAGTTTATTGGCTCTGTTGCATTAGTCATAAAGGTCTCTCTCTTGGATACCCAGCAGTGTGCTGATTATTGTTCCAAATTTGGCAGGGTTTTCTCTTCAGGTGTGTCTGTAGAGCTGCTGGTCTCAGCAGAGAGGAAAAAAGGCAACAAAATGTAACTTGGCCAAAAATGGTTTTGCAGCAACTCTGTTCTGTAGCACCTGTGGCTTTTCATTCAATGAAAAATGGTAGGGAAAGAAAATTTTATACATTTCAGCATGAGGAAAAATCAGTTTTCAGGGGAGATTTTTGCCTTTGGCTGTTTTTAAGCTTTCACCTTGTTGGTGAAGGATTACTCACCTCCTTGGGGGTTTGCTGTGTTTATTCTGCACAGAAGTCGACAAATAGAAAAGCTCCATCAGGGTGAACTGAAGTTATCCTAAGGAAAAATTTCATTGCATGGATAGTGTAAACTCCCTGAGACTGAAGTAAAGCTGGAAAGGAACCCACAAGTGAATAAAACAAGAAGTTTGGAATTGGATTTGGGGAATCTGGGCTTGGAAATGCCTCAGGTAAGTCTGCTAGGATTTTATTCGCTTCTGTAAATAATTTTGCCTCTGTTTAAGAACAAATTTGACCAGCACTAGGAGGGAAGATGTGTAAGAGGTTAAAGGATGTGTATTTTGTAGGGTCCCTGTAGTGTCTGTGGTGGAAGCTGTGGTGCTGCTCTTGGTCCTGTGTTTGTTCAAGCTTCAGCCACGTTGTCTCTTGGTGAGGGAGGATGCCTGGAGAGCAGAGCAGCCTTTTATTACTGCAGTGATTCACACTCAGCACACTGAATGACTTTCAGCAGCACAGTGTTTCTCCCTTCCCAACCCTCAGGGTGAGAGTGTCTAGAAGAGAGATTGAGGTCTGGAATTAAATGTAGCAGAAGGCCTTGCTGCCCATTCCCTGCATGCCCAGTCATCCTGCATAATGCTTTTTTTGCCAAATTTCACTTCGTTCTCGAGAGAGAGGTAACAATCTTGATTTAGTTGTCATAAATTTTGCTTTCCTTACAATTTCATATGGAGGTTTTATGAGTTCTAATGGCTCTAAACGCAGTCAACACTGCTTTAGTAGGAAATGATTTGTATTAGAGGGACTCCCAGATCTTGCCAGGACTGGCCCTCATCCTCTACAAATGCCAGCATATCCCAAAACTTGGCAAACATAAGACTTTTAAGCCAACAGGGAAGAACGAAGGAGCAGTGAATGCTCTTGCAGCTCTGTGGAGGATAGAAATGTGTCCTTTGATTGCTCCTGCATGTTGTCAGCTGCTCTTGGAGCATTCTCTGGCTCTGGGGAATGATGTGCTTATCTGTGGTGGCAAAAACCTTCAGAGACAAGGAGGAAATGGTGATTTTCTTTCTGTTTGTTGAAGATGAAAAATGTGCCTTTTTATATCATGTTTGAAGTGCCTGTCCATTGTGTTGTAGCCCAGTGTGAGTGGAATGGACCCTCCTTTTGGGGATGCCTTTCGGAGCCACCTGTTTTCAGAGCAGACTCTGATGAGCACGGATCTCCTGGCGAGCAGCTCGGATCCAGACTTCATGTATGAACTGGTAGGTCACCTGTGTGTGCCCAGAATTTCATCTCCTTGACTGACACCGGCTCCTGTAGGAATAAAGGGGTGTTGGTCCAAGAATTCAGGAAAATTATTCATTATTGCTGGCTGCTGATTAGGGAAGAGCTGGACTGCTTGTCCAGCAAATGTGATGCTTTCTCAGCAGGGATTTCTTCAAACTGGCCATTGGGACAGGCTCAAATCCACCTCCCACTATCCCAGGCTGCTCCAAGTCCTGTCCAGTCTGCCCTTGGACACTTCCAGGGATGGGGCAGCCACAGCTTCTCTGGGCACCCTGTGCCAGGGCATCCCCATCCTCACAGGGAAGAATTTCCCTCTGCTGTGTTCTACTTCACCCAAGCTGTGAATGCAGGGGAAGGAAAATAAAAGTTGACTCACAAACTACTTATATGAGCATTTTCTTTTTCATGTTCTCCCTGCATCAAAGGAGAAAGGTCATTTGTGGTCATTAATTGGTCATGTTAGAATGAGGTTTTCCAGGAACTGGTAAACTCAAGCATATTCTGTTAAGCACACAGCAAAGATTGACCTAGATTATAGAGATGCCTGTGATGGCTTTCATGTTTTTAATACATGGATATTGGTACTGGCTTAGTTCCTGATGAGCAGATGGATTTGCAATAGCAAGAAAATACAGCGTTACAGGAGGAGCAGTGTCTTCAGAAGGATCTGTGGCTGAAGCACAGGACCTGAACTTCATTCTGACCTTCAAAAGAAGCTCTTAGTTGAAACCTGAGGTCTCTTCCTATGTCACCACTCTCTCATACTTCACTGGAATTGAGCTCTCCTTACCAGAATAAGTAGAGGAAAGAGATGACTGATACTTTTTCTGTATTAACTTTTAACTTATCTTATTGTGCACAGGACAGAGAAATGGACTATCAGCAAAGCTCCAGGGACAACTTACTTTTCATGGAGGACTGCAAAGACCTTGAAAACTTGGAGTCTTTTACGGACATCCTGGACAAAGAAGCTGCTTTCACCTCCAAGTGGGAGCAGTGGGATACCTACTGTGAAGACCTAACTAAGTACACTAAATTAACCAGCTGTGACATCTGGGGAACAAAAGAGGTGGATTACCTGGGCCTCGATGACTTCTCAAGCCCATACCAGGATGAAGAGGTGATAAGCAAAACACCCACACTGGCTCAGCTGAACAGCGAGGACTCCCAGCCTGTCTCAGATTCACTCTATTACCCTGACTTGCTCTTTAGTGTAAAACAAAACCCTTTAAATTCTTTGTTACCTGGCAAAAAAATCGCGAGCAGAGCCGCGGCGCCGGTCTGTTCCTCCAAGAACGCGCAGGCCGAGGCCGCGCTGTCGGACTGTGCCCAGAAGGCCAGCAAGCCTGGCAGCCAGCCTGCCTCCAGTACACAGATCACGGCCAAGACCAGCGTGTACAGCAGTGAGAAGGTGAACATTCACGTTGAATGTAAAGACTATGTTAAAAAAGCAAAAGTAAAGATCAACCCCTTGCCGCAGAGCAGGCCCGTGCTGAGCCAGGCGCACGCCGACGCAGCCAAGGAAAACACCTGCTACTGTGGGGCTGTAGCAAAGAGACAAGAGAGAAAAGGACTCGAGTCCCCCCATGGTCACAGTACAACTCCTGGTTTGCCTTTTAAAGAGACTCAGGAGCTGCTCCTCAGCCCTCCCCAGGAGAGCCCAGGGCTGGCTGTGGGGGAGAGCAGCCTTTCCGCCAGCGCGTCCGTGTCGGACTCCTCGCAGAAGAAAGAAGAGCACAATTATTCTCTTTTTGTAACGGACACTTTGGGTGAACAGTCAGCCAAAGCAGAGCCCGAGGAGGAGGAGGAGGAGGAGGATGATATTGAAGATGAGGACCACGATGAAGGATTTGGCAGTGAGCACGAGCTGTCTGAAAACGATGACGAGGAGGAAGATTACGAGGACGATAAGGACGATGACATCAGCGATACCTTCTCAGAACCAGGTACCAGCATGGGTGGGCTTTGGTAACGTGGAGGTTGATGGATTTGTCCTCTGAGTGGGAAGGAAAGCTTTTGAACTCCTGGTAGTTACAGATGAGCAGCACTGACCTTAAGTTGTGAACTCTCCTCCCACGTTTTCTAAGTGCTTTGCAAAATGCAATTTATTCAAAGTATGCAAAGTCTCTGTTGCCCTATTTCATGAAAAACTACATAAACTGTGGTCATGCAACAAAAATAATAATAGAGAATACAGGAAGCCCAGCTGTAGCCTGAGGTTAGAGCAGCTGCCTGCAAGTGTGGCCTTCTTTTTTTTTTGTAGCTCTCTAGTAGGACGGGCAGAGCTTTCTAGCACTTCTTGTAGCTGTGAATTTATCCAGAGTTGGATCTGTCAGGATGAAATCACATCATGAGTGAAATGATTTCATAATTGCTTAAGTCCTACTTGCAGGTACAGTTTTTCCACAGAATCCAAAGAACGACTGAAGTTAATAGAATAATTTCTTGGTAGTTTTCAGCAGTATCACTTAGTGGGGCTTCAGAGGATACTGAGTTCCTC
Source organism: Tichodroma muraria (assembly GCA_013390105.1). NCBI lineage: Eukaryota > Metazoa > Chordata > Aves > Passeriformes > Sittidae > Tichodroma > Tichodroma muraria. The sequence goes on from WAAG01072684.1 coordinate 280,291, forward strand.
TCTTCTGCCTGTAGAAATGGAGTTCTAACAGCAGGAATAAGAACTAACCTTCACCTCGAAAGTAACAAAACAGTAACGTTGTATAAAAATAAAATCTGCACGGAATTATAGCCATTTTTAATTTCATATCAGAAAGTATTACAACATTCACATCTTAAATGCCTGTAGTAGAGTATAAAAATTAAAGTATTCAGACATTTGGCAATATGTAACTTCGAGAGGATAGAGCAGCTGAGATTTTTCCTTGTTGAGAACAGCAGCTTCCCTAAAGCTTGTCAGTGTTTGTCATAATGAACTCTCAGATGAAATTATTTTCTAATTAGATTTCCTGCGTTGGCATTAAACTCGTTAAGCATTCTGCCCTTTATGCTACTTTCACAGGCACACAACACATTTTTATTAACATTTCGAAGCCTTTTCCTCCCTTCTGGAGTGAACTCCCTCTGCTTTTTGGGGCCCTGAGCAGCTGTTCCAGCTCTGCAGCCCATGGGGGATGTGTTGCACTGGGAGCCATGAAAAAGAGAGGTTGTGTTAAATCCTGTGGGTGGAATTAATTAACTTAATTAACTCTCTTACTGACCAACAAGCCACATTCTGCAGCAGTAACTGAGGTTCTGGGCTTACCCACAAGCTTGCCAAACCCTTCCATGAATGAAGCCTAAAACCATTCACCTCACATGCAGTGATATTAAAAATGTTATCATATATTTTGTCTATTTTAGAAAGTAACATCTCCAAGCATTCTAATTATCTCACTCTTGTACTTTGTGTTGCTTTTTTACTCTAAAGGTAAATACTATGGGTAAAGTAGCTAAAAATAGGCACAGCACAGGAAAATTAAACCTTCCACAGCTCTGAAAGCAAAATCAATTGGTATTTTGAGTGAGGATGTAATTTACTGAAAGGACAAAAATCTACTGGTTACTGCTGGCCCTCTAATGTTTTTTAATACATAATTTGCTTTTGGTTGTTCTTCATGTATGCTTTCAGGGTGAATGAAATGCTTTCTTCAAGTGTTATCTGAGGAAATATTTAGATATAGTGAAGGAGAAATAGCTAAAAATGTGACTGGCTCTCAGGCAAGTTTGGACAACAATGTTTTTATTATCACCATGACACAGATTTAGCAATTTTGGTCCCCTGCAAAGGTAGTTTATTACGGGAATTACCAGCCCAGGCCTTTTCTAGCATTTAAACGTGGTGGTTTTGCTATTACTGAGTATATTTTTCCTGTCTCATTTAGTAGAAAGACTTTTAAATGGCTGCTCCTGCCATCAAGTAGCCAGGAGATTGCAAAAATGGGAAATGCAGCAATTTATTCAGTTGTCAGTAGCACTGGAGAAGAAATGAGTGAAAATGTGTCCTGGAGACACAGAGATTGTTTGAAGAAGCTGCGGTAGATCAGTGTGAGCACCTGGCCCATCAGCTGGGGGAAAACACTGGAAATGATTTGCCAGAAGCCTCTGTGGTGAAGTGGTGGAGAGGAGGAGCTCTCTGGGTTTGTTTCAGCGGGGCTATTTTTGGGTTTCACCTGGTGAGATGCAGAAGTCACGTGCGCGCTGTTCTCTGTTCCGCTTCATTTAACCCTGGTGAATTTAAACCCGGAACCGCAGGGAGGGACGTGAAGAAAAGGCTTCTAGGAGGGGTTTGTGAAGGGCTCCAGAGTTAAATACAAGAACCCTTTGAGATTTCTTAGAAGCCTGTCCTGCTGTGTGATCGTTGCTAAGAGGAGGAATAAATGCAGTGCAGAGCAGCTAAACAAGTTTGAGTGTTAGGTTAGCACACTGCACTGGATTCTTTCATGTCACTTTATAATGGTAGCAGGTCAGTGTTGGGCTTGCAAGGCAGGATGTATTAAGTCAATGTAATTGAAGTTGCTAACTTAATTACAGTTTGAATAAGCAAACAGGAAGTCCTGATTTTAACCTTGTTGTGCATTTGTACACTTCAGCTCTTACAGAGATTTGTTTTCATTGGTTGGATTAGTTCTGTGTTATCATGAAGATGGGCTCAATTTATATATTTCTGTATAATGAGTTACATGGCTTTTTTTTTTTTTTTTTAGATGGAAAATCAATGGGCTTTTTGAGTATATTTTGATACTTAGGTCAAACAGCATTTGAGTAAAATGGAGCTACAGTTACAAATATTTGTGGTATTTGAAACTGTATTTAATGTAAATTGTCAATAATTTTGGCTATACAACACAAATGTTTTATAAAGCATGTTTCATTATTTGGTTTGCCTTTAAAATCCTGGTTTTCCAATAAAGCAGAGAATCCGAGCAGATGAGTTGATGAAATGATGAGAAACAGAACTTCAGGATGGATTTCATCCTTCTGCATACCTGACTTCTGTTCGTGCTTTGGGTTATGAGAGTCAGACCAAAGCAAGAAAGTTTGTTTTTCCTCTTTCAACTGGTTTTCCAAGTGCAAACAGACTAATTGAATGGACTGTTTTAAAAGGAAGAAAGTGTTCTTTGTGCTGGTGGAGGATGAAGCAGAGCTGAAGCATATGGGGTCAGGGCTGGCTAAGCCTGCAGTCCATGCATGGGTGGCTTTCCTTTAGCTCCATCAGAGTATGTGATGTTTAGAAATGCTCCTATTTTAAGTAAATGTAAACCATTATTCAGCATTTTAGCACAAAAGGCCATGCAGTGATTTGAGAATTCTTTCTAATCTTAGTTTAGCGTATCTCTATTTTCTAAAGCTGATCTGGGCTTTGAAAAGCTGTGGTTTGTGTTTGCATAGCCATGGTAAAATATTTCTGTGTCGTGGACAGTGGCATTACAATTACTTTGTCCTTCATGAGCAGTTCATGATACCAAGAGCATGATAATTCACCTCTAAAATATTGCACAGCTTTACTGAGGATCATTTCTTCTCATCCCACTAAAGAGGAGGAAGAGGTTGAACAGTGGGTCCAGATCCCTTCAGCTTAGATGGTCCTTTGGTCACTGTGCTGGTAACAGAGCTCCTTTCTCCAGCCTAGGAGGGATCAGTGCTTGGATTTATTCCCTGCAGGTCTTTGGACTCAAGGAGCAGCAGGAGTTGGACTTGATCCTGTGGGCCTCTTCCAACTCAGAGTGTTCTATAATTGAATAATTTTTTCTTTATTATCTTTTGCTAATCCATCTTTATTATCTGCTTTTCTTTCCATGCTTTTTGTCAAATGTGGAGGTGAGGTAGGATTGTGTTCCTGCCAATTCATGGAGAAAATTGTCAGGATGGGAGAACACGGTCCAACATCTGCTGTCTGTACTTGGTACTGCTGGGATTGTGGGGGACTACAGCTTAGGGGGTCAGACAACACAAAGGGACTTTAAATGCATAAATAATTAGTGTTTTTTCAACTAATGAAGCCCCTAATGAATCAGTGGCTCAGTGTCTATTGCTGCATTTAAGGCAAGTACCCAGGAGCAGCTGATGCTGGAAACCAAGTCTGCCAGATAATGCAAAACAGAGCTGTCTGTGGTTTTACTCTTAACTTGAATCCTCAGTCCTCTGCTGAAGGGCACCAAACAATTCTGTCACCAGCATATTAACAACCCCCTGCATCCTTTTAGGGTATGAGAACGATTCTGTGGAGGATTTAAAAGAAATGACTGCAATATCCTCTCGGAAAAGAGGCAAGCGAAGATATTTCTGGGAGTACAGCGAGCAGCTGACGCCGTCCCAGCAGGAGAGGATGCTGAGGCCATCCGAGTGGAACAGGGACACCCTGCCCAGCAACATGTACCAGAAGAACGGGCTCCACCATGGTAAGAAATCCTCGTCCTGGTCACAAATGACTGTCTTCTCCTTGTGGCACCTCCAAGCAGCCGAATTGCCCTCCTTGCAAGTGCTGAGAAGTTGTGTTTTGGCCGTGAAAATTCAAGCGCTGTCAGTCTGTTACTCAGTTACCAGGGCCCTGCAGTGCCCAGGGGAGGCACAGTGAACACACAGCGGGGACTTTGAGTGTGGTTTCTTCCAGAGGAGTGTGGATGAATTGAGGATTGTGACTTCCAAGGGCTCTCAGTGGAAACCCCGGCAGTTCAAAGCTTTCTCAGTGCGATGCTGTAAATATTGGATGGGTGGCTTGACTGAGGTTTGCTGCTCGTGGCTGTTCCTGTCAGCGCTGCCTGTGTTAGCAGGAGGGCTCTGGGGTGCCAAGGGCAGGGGACTGTGGTATGAACTGAGGACAAGCACTAAGGCACAACTGTCTCTCTCTGCTCCTCCCTCCTTGTTTTCCCCCTGTGAATGCAGCACAGTGAAGCAGTTACTCCTCTGGGAATAAACTATTTCCTTAAGATGCCCTCTTAGAAACTTAAGCCAGTTGCTCTAATAAGTGTGATTTATTCCCAGTGAGCAATTACTGCACCACAAACATGATTAACATCACCCAAAACAAACCACTCTTAGGGGTATTTTTGTTTTCTTGTCACAGGACCTCTTTTAGGCTGCTCCATTTGATTTTGGCTTTGAAGGAGTAAATTAAACCAACTTCCCTGGTTATAAGGTTAATGTTCCCTTGGAGTTGAAAATTACTGCTTTTTACATGGCAGTTGGCCTTCTCTTAAATCAAAAGATTTTTTTGTTGTTGTTGCTGTTACCTGTAGATTTGTTCAGGGAAGAAAGCATTTTTTCTTTAAATCTCCTTAGTTTTTTAAAAGCTTCTTTATCCTGTAGTGAAATATCAGTACCTAAAGTCCCTGTCACTGCTCTTTCTCATGATGGAGCTCTGAGCAACCTGGTTTGGTGGAAGGTGGTGTCCTTGCCCATGGCAAGAGGGAGAAAAAGATGAGTTGAAGGTCCCTTCCAACCCAAACCATTCTGTGATTCCATTATTTTATATTTGTTATTAAACAACCAATAACCAAACATGCCGTGAGGACTCAATCCCACCAAACACTTGGACACTTGACCTTTAAGTCAAGTGGAAAACCAGGCCTTAAAGAGCTTAAAATACACATAATAAAAGGGCTTGACTGGCATTTATGTGGATTATTTCATCTCAGCATCACTGAACATTGTTTCAGCACCAGGCCTCTGCACTTTCTTACAGAATTTTAGCCATAAGATTACTTAGGAATTTAATCCACTGGAGTTTGCAGGAGGATATTTTGGCTGAATATGAGTTAAAAAGTTTACAGCTGGAGCAAAACAACAGGGTTTGAACTTGTGACATACATTTTTCAGCAGAGTTGTGTGTATGCTCTCTGTCACATCAGTGGCCTGGCCGGCAGTGTTTGCTCTTATCTGATCTGGATAGAATATGAATTGTACAAAGCTCTTTGTCTGGAAATGCTCTTTCTATTGTGAGAGGCCACAGGGATCACCTGATTCCGGCCCATTCTCCTGCAATGAACAAAGAAACTTAAACTGCACCCAAAAAATGCCTGTTTTAGAGTGTTTTCTCACAGATTTGTGTATGTATTTTGTCACTTCCCTACCCGTTTTTCTGCATATTTAAACCAGGAAAATATGCAGCAAAGAAGTCACGGAGAACTGATGTTGAAGACCTGACTCCCAACCCCAGAAAGCTCCTCCAGATTGGTAATGAGCTGAGGAAGCTGAATAAGGTGATCAGTGACCTGACACCTGTCAGTGAGCTTCCCTTAACTGCCAGACCCAGGTCAAGGAAAGAAAAGAACAAGTTGGCTTCCAGGTATGCATTGGGTAAAGCTGCAGGGATGAGAAAATTTGGATTGCTAAAAGTGAATGATAAAGATGTAAATAATTTTTGCCTAAAGAAATCCTGCTTCTTGTGGCAGTTCCTGCTGCCATGGGAATTACCAGTTTATCATTTGGGAATTAGCAATTTATCAAATGGGAATTACCAGTTTATCAAAAAGCAGAGCAGCTGGCACCTTGGGAGCTGTGGTTTGTCTGTTTTCCTGGATAAGGATGTGTTTCCACTGGAATTGGCTTCCTTAGCTGTGGGGCAAACAGCTGGGACAGTGATAAAGCCCACAAATGTCAAATATGAGCAAATGCAGGTAGCAGAGTGTTTTCAGTGAAAGTGAGTGAGGATGGATGAGTTTGTGCATCACAGCTCTGGGAGGGTTGGGTGATGAGTTCACGTGGCTCTTACTACTCTGGAATTTCTGGTAGTGTTCTAATTCTTCCCCTCTTCTTGCCATAGGGCTTGTAGACTAAAAAAGAAAGCCCAGTATGAAGCCAATAAAGTAAAACTCTGGGGTCTCAACACGGAATATGGTAAATACAGCTCTTCACATCTTAATTTTTCTTTTGTTAGGGAAAAACTATTTTTGTGTTTTGCACTATGGTGTAACCTGGCTCATAGAGAAAAGAGTTGGTACAAACCCAGCAATTCTGTTGGTACAAAACCAGCCCACTGAATAAAGTGAATGTAAATTGGGTTACCTGCAATGTTGAGCTACTTGGCAGATGTAAATGATGTAAATGTATGCCCATGCTGTAAATATTATGGAAAATGTTGGTAATATTTCATGTAAATTATTACATTTAATTTTACATAAGTGTGATGTGACACCTTTGATACAGATAGCTGTGTGTGGATAACTGTGAATCCCTTCCAGGGGAATGTGATGTAAAGCTAATATTTTGATTTTTTTTTTTCAGATAATTTACTCTTTGTCATCAACTCCATTAAACAAGAAATAGTTAATCGAGTGCAGGTACCTAAAGATGACAGAGGAATCAACATGGAACAAAAGCTGAACATACTTATTAAAGACACTCTTGGTAAGCAGTGACCTTCATGTATTTACCTGGCTATGAAGACACAGAATCATAAATGCCCTGAGCTGGAGGGAGCCCCAAAGCTCATCCCATTCCACCAGAGACACCTTCCACTGTCCCAGGTGCTCCAAGCCCTGTCCAGCCTGGCCTTGGGCACTTCCAGGGATCCAGGGGCAGCCCCAGCTGCTCTGGGCACCTGTGCCAGGGCCTGCCCACCCTCCCAGGGAAGGATTTATCTCTACTGTCACCCTGCTCTCTCAGTTGAAGCCATTCCCCCATCCTGTCCCTTCAGGCCCTTGTTAAAATTCTCTCTCCATCTTGTTGGCTCCTTCAGGCACAGGAAGGGCACACTGAGGTCACCCCAAAGCTTCTCCTCTCCAGGCTGAACAGTCCCAGCTCTCCCAGCCTTTCCTCCCAGCAGAGCTGCTCCCTCTGATCTCACGGTTCTTGAAATTAGAGGAAAGAACGAACCCTTTCCCGACTCCAGCTGTCCCGACCAAAGTGTCCCCTGGCTTTGTGTCACCCTAGGAACGTGCCATGAGCAGTGACCTGAGAGCAGCTTCTCTTGCCTCCCTTTCAGGGCTTCCTGTAGCCGGGCAGACGTCGGAGTTTGTGAACCAGGTCCTGGAGAAGACAGCCGAGGGAGACCCCACGGGCGGCCTCGTGGGGCTGCGCATACCCACGGCCAAGGTTTAGGACGGGGCTGCAGCTGCTCCCGGGTCAGGTTCCGCCCGTGCTGTCGAGTTGCTCGTTGTAAATGGCGTTCTGCTCTGCATGTCAGCTTAGCATTCTGTAAACACTCACCTGTAGGTTCCATTGGTTTCAAGTAACAGCGTAGGAAAACGAATCACGGCGTGGTAGAAAATGCTGCAGAGCATTTTTGGACCATAAACCAGATAGTTTCAAAGCTGCTTTAAGCTCAAGGGCAGAAATGAGAGTTCTCTTTCAAATGATCTAGGACCAGAATATATCACTTTTGTTTTAGAAGCAAAAACATGGGTTTGCTAGTGAAAACTTCTAGCATTTGCCATACATTGTGACAGGTTTATGGTCCAAGTGAAGTAAGAGGAAGCATTTTTTTGGTAAAGCTGTCAATGTAGAGAGTTTTTTGTTCTTTTTTTTTAATTATTTTTAAATAATTGGATTTTCTTTTCTTGTTCTTAAAAAAAACAGTAAGCTTTCTTTGCAACCATTAACTTGTACATAGCACACGCAGCGTTAGAGCTAGTGTGCCATATAAGACTTTAATTTTCTGAGCTTAATAGAGTATTTAAATGTCTGTGCAAGCAAGAGAAAAAAAAAGTATATTCTTTGTGCCTTGTATTTTGTGGGGAGAGCTATCAGTATAAGCTGGTAAAGTTTCGTATGAAGAAAACCCTGAGGGGCAAAGCCGAGCTGTACAGATGGTGAGATTTTAGGTTTTAATGTATTTGTTCCAGCTCTTAAAAATTTTTGAATGTATATAGGAATATGTTGAAAATGTAGATATATGCCACAGAGTCTATGTATTGTATAAAAGATGGCTCTAGAAAACTCAATTTCGGTACTTTGGCCGGAAGAAAACAAATACTTGCACATTAATGCGATTGTTTATTTTTGTACCAAAGACAAATGCAACTGATATGGCGAACTGCCAGTCTAAGTAAAGTTTTGCACAGCTTATATGATACTGTACTGAATGTAAAAACAAAAGAAAAAACGAAAAAAAATTAAAGGTCAGGGTTAGGGATCTTACTGAACTGTGAATTTTTTTGTTTGGGTCCAATTATCTACAGAAGGAGCATTCATACATAACAATATTATTTTGCTGTTCTTGTAGTTCGCTTCCATGGTAGATAAGTTGGTGGCCGTCTTGGAGTCTTTAAATCTTTTTTCTCTGCACTTACTGTAGGAGATTTTAATATATTTGGATTTTAGTAAGCTATTGGTAAAATAGTTTTCGACTTTGAGAATTTAAAAAAAAAAAGTATTTAGCTTGTTGTAGTATACTTCCACCAAACAACCAAAATAAAATTATTTTTATTGTAACGTGTATATATGTAAAGAGGAAAAAAAAAGAGCTACAAATATCTAATTCCTTAGTTGCCACTTTTCCAGTTGATGTATTATTATGCATGTGATGTTTCCAAGGATCAACACAGGCTTCAAACAAAACAAAAAAAAATTTATAGACTTTTATATTTTTGTACAGGTATTTCGAAACTAGCTTCTTCAGACTTATATGTGACTTATTCTTGTTAATTCAGTAGTTTCTATGATTGAGGAATATTAACACAAAGTTCTTATTTGCTCTTCTGCTAATAAGAGTTGGCTTTGTAGTCAGTGTTAACGTTCAGATTAAAAGCTTTAGCCTTTGATGAGAAAGTCCTTTATCTCAAGGCAAGATCATTCTCTGGTTTCATGGACCCCCACCCCCCCCTTTTCCTCCCTGTTCTTTCTCTCCCTATTTAAAGATGACAAAACACTGTTTACTGAAAATAGAAATACCAAATATTTTCAAATGTAGCTGCTGAAAAAAAAAATGCAAAAGTCCATGAAGGCTTTCTCCCCACTCCCTTTGGGGAATTTCTCCATTTCTAGTTTGTCTAAGTTTGTTTGTACTGTGATTCCTTTTTGTTTTCAAGTAGATTATTTTTATATCCAAGCTTGTACTATAAGAGAAAAAAGCCTGAATTGGTAACAGTGCAGGAAGAGTAGCTGGTGAAAGTGGTGGCCCTGCCACACTCACAGCTTCCTTTGTACCTAAATGTTTTGGAAGACTCAAAAGGGAGGAGGAGGCCAAAATACCACTACTGAGCTGTACAGAAAATCTTTCCTACAAGAGGTTGAACAAATACCCAGGGCAGTTTAGGCAAAACTTTGTAAATCCACTTAGGGCTTGCAAACTCTGAGTGGAATGTGGGTGTTTTCCTTTGAGGTGTTTGTGGTGGTGTTGTTGTTCGGGTGAGGTGAGAGTTGGCTGCTGCTTTCCACGGTGGGTCTGGTGTATTCCTCTTGTTCTTGGGGAGCTGCCCAGGCCCCCAAAACCCCGACAGAGAATGTGTCCTGTGAGGTGCAAGCTGTGCCTGAGCCGGGCTGGCACACAGAGCCTGTCCCTGTGCTCCATCCAAACCCTGCAGGCGAGGCAGCACCTCTGAACATTGAGAGCGAGCAGTTTGAAATCAGGTCAAAACTTCTGTGACAAATTCAACTGACAAGGTGTTTGAAAGCCCCCCTGTTTTTTTACTGCCCGGAATCCTGGGCAACACACAACTTTATAGCTTTTTATTTTTGTTTGAAAACCAGACTATGATTTTGGTCTCGCATTTCAAAGTAGACTTTGAATCTTTAGTGAGTTCCATACCCTCGCATTTCAGTGTTTCCTATGTATTATTTTAAGTTAAAGCTTTGAAATAGTTGAGCTTTTTAATGTTGACACTTTATTTTGTAACTATTTATATGTATGTATATCTTAGAAAAGCACTTTGTTTAAAAAAAAAAAAAAAAGAGGAAAAAGAGAAAAAAAAAAAGAAACTGCGTTTTATATGATTCCTGCCACTTGCTGCTAACTCTGGGCTGGTCAGAATGCTGCAGCGATACTTGAGATAAATAAAACCTGGCAGTAAAATGTAGAGTAAAGATAAGACCTTTTGCTGGTTTAACTTTATCATAAAGGTGACATAGGCAAGCTGTGCAGCTTTACATTTTAACCAGGGGACTCTGTGGCATTTAAACCGTCTAGAAATGGTTGTACTTTAATGCCAGTAACAATCTGCTTCCTCTAGTGTCATTAAAATATATACATTTAGTGTATACTTATCACAAACAAAAATCTTATAAGGGTATAAAAACCAACAAATGTACATGTTCTGTTTTTTGGCAATTGTGGCATGCGTTTTGGGGTGATCTTTAGAGAAGACCATTTTCTAAAGATTTTCAGTGTTCATACATAATATGTGGATCTTAACGAAGTCCTGGGGTTTTTTTTTTTTTGTTTGTTTGTTTTTGAGTGTAGGCATTGTGAATATTCACTTTTAATCCTATATCCAAAAACAATGATCTATTTTTTGATTTAATACAACCAGAAGCTCTTCCTTTTTCTGATACACTGGATTCTCTAGGATTTGTTTCCATATTAAAAGCATGCTGTCATAACTGCTCTTGTCGAGATCTCGTCAGTCTGAACGTAGGTGCCACACTTGGAATCGATGGGCTGCTTGTTCTGCTGTACCATGTATGACCCTCGTCCTTCCCCTCCCTTCATGACAGATGATGATGTGGCTTTATATTGTGCCTTACTTGTACATCTAGAACTAAATGTTTTTCATTCCCTCTGAACTCGTCAAAGCTTCTGAGATGGAGTCAGAGCTGATTTAAGCGTGCTGGAGCGAGTGCGGATAGGGCTGATTTCAGTTTCTCTCAATAGTCCTTTTGTATTTCTGTGGAAGATCAGTTTTTGAATGGCCTTGCAAAACGTGGGGGTGCTCCTGAAGGGTGTTTTTAAACCTGAAACCCCTTTTGCTAACGCTTCCTTTTATGGTTCATTGAACACATTTACTGATACTTGGTGAGTACTTTTTGTTTTTTGGGATGAGAGAGACTTATTACTAAAGCTATGTTTACGTGTGGATGGGCTGGATTTTCTTATCATACCAGTTGAAATCATTGTGATTTAATAAAGTTGCATTGCTGGAAAGCTGATGTGAGAGTCAGGCTCAGCTGTGTTCAGTTCCTAATTTATAGATTGACTTTTTACCATACTAAGAGGGCCAGGGAAAAGTTGGGGTTTTTTAAAAAAGCAAACAAACAAAGAACCAACCTAAAATGGATGAAGGGTCTTTTAACTAACCTAAAAGCGACACTTTTTTTAACTGACCTAAAGAGACACTTTGGAAATATAGAGGTGTCAGTTTAAAATTTATTTTTAAAAGACACCCCCCAATATTTATCTAATATTTGCCTTCATTAATGAAACAGCTTATTCACAACTGTAACGACTGGATGTGCTTTTCCATAAATCATTTAAACATAGCTATTTTTTTAAAAAAGCTCTAAAAGGTTTTATCAGGAGAATTTCCAAGGCTTGTATCCAAGCTGCCTCCAGCAGAAATAGCAAATGCAGTCCTGTTCCTCAAACGTGCTTGCTCGTCTTCCTGAAATTCTGCTGAGGCACAGCGCAGTTCTGGACAGTGAATGTCAGGATCTGTATTTGGCCTCGAGACCCGAGTTTCAAGAGTGCATCTAATCACAGTTTGGTTTTCTTTTGAAGTTGGAGGCTTCAGTTGGAATCACCTAGTGGAGTGTGTTGCTAGATGTGGTCTTGGCTTGTTGACACAGCCTTGCACACAGCTGAAGTTTATTTTGTTTACCCCAGGGATCGTGTGAAGTACATTTCAAACAGTTGCTGCCTCAGTGACTGATCCTTCTTGTAACTGTATTAAGGGCATTAGTCTGTTGAGAAAACACCACTCTTGAATATCTCCCAATGTAAATTGGGATTCTTCAATGTCATTAATCAAAGATGGCACTTTCGGGCTGTATCTTCTTTGCAGCAAACAAAAATCTGTCTTTCTACAACTTGCATTTCACATTATGCCATGTTTTCCCTCCAGTGCTTCTAGAAGGTGTCTTTGCACTCTGAATAAAATCCTCAGCCTCTTAGATATCCATGAACTTCCATGGGAGCAAATACTGACTCTGCAATTTATTGTCTTTCTAATGAGCTGTGGAGCTAAAAATGGAACCAGAGCTCTTTTAAGCCACACTTGCATTTTTTTTTTGTTTCCCCCATAAAAAAAAATAAAACTCCAAACTTTTTAGATAACATGATTGTTCAGAGTTTTTCTGGAGTTTAAAATATTTTGTAGTTGGGTATCTTTTAAAGTCAAATTTGGGTGACTTAATTAGCTCTTGTAAGGAAAACTTCTGGATTGGATTTGGTATTGGAAAAAGCACATCCCACCATATCAAAATCTTCTGATTACAGAAGATTTCTGGAAACAGAACCTAGTAAGAAAACTTAATTTTAATCTCTCTTATAATGATGGATATTCATACATTTTGATTGGAATCATCTATCTTCCTGGAATATTATATATCCAAGGAAAACTTACTGCTCAGTATTTGTGGTTGGGTGAACTCTTAAGGCTGATGGCACATGCAGATGCAAAAAAAAAAAAGGCATTTTAAACAAAACATGGCATCCTGTTCTGCCTATGCTTGGGGTCATGATTGTAATGCTGTCCTTGATATTCTATAATCAACTTCCAACTGGAGCTCAGAAAAACTTACTGAAAGTCTTGTCTCTGTTAGAAAATAAATTTACCTTGTTCAAAGCATGATCTGTTAAGAGTTGCAATGTTAAATGTTGGTTAATAGTTGTGCAGTTTTATTTTTTTGAAAAGAGGCACAATTAAACTATTGACTTTGTTTACTCTGTCACCCTTGATCCCTAGCACTTCTATTCAGATACAAATTCATCAATGTATGCAACATCCTTTGTAATTTAAAATAAAAATTGTGGAGGAAATATTGTCTCCAATCATTGTGTGTGTGGAGTGATAGTGAATGGCATCTGCTGCTTTGAACTAAGTCCCCGGTCTCCTGGTATTTCCAGGAACTTTCCTTTGGAAGGGATGACAGCTAGGTAAGGAAATATCTGGGTTTTTCCTTCCTCATGCTCAGAGTAGCCTGGCAGCACTGCTGGGTCGGTGTGGGACCATCTGGAGAACCCGGAATAGTGCCTGGAGAAACGGGCTCCCTGCGGGTCCTGTGGGAATGTCTCCAGCTCCTTCGTGCGAAGGGTCCGAGAGCAGCAGGGACACAGCACCGGGGCAGTTGTGGGAAAAGCAAAGGGGCATTGCCCTGCTCCTCAGTTTGGGGGCACAGAAGTGACCTCGTGTTCCCCCACCCTGCTCATGAGCAGTGTCATGCTTGATCTTGATTTCTGGCCTGCCTAGAAAGCCAAGGACGCTCTTGGCTGTACACCTGGAACTTCTCCAGGGGAATCTTCTGGCTCTGCCCAGCTCCTGCCAGGAGGGGACAGCCGGGGGGTCGGGCTCTGCTGCCAGGAACAGGGACAGGAGGAGAGGGAACGGCCTCGGGCTGGGCCAGGGGAGGATCAGGGTGGACACCAGCAGGAATTTCCCCACGGGAAGCNGATCGTCAAGTTCGACCTGGAGATCAAGGCGGCCGTGCAGGTACCGCCGCCGGCCCCGGGACACCCAGGCACGGCCTCGGGGCGAGCCGGGCCCTCGCTGACCGCGCCGTTGTGTTCCAGGACATCCGGGACTGCCCGGGGCCGCTGAGCGCCCTCACGGAGCTCAATGCCGCCGTGAAGGAGAAGTTCCGACACCTCCGCGGCCGCATCCAGGTGAGGCGCCCGGCCGGGGGCTGCTGAGGGCACCGAGCTGTGCTCCGGGCCCACCGGCTGTGGTTTAGGCGTGCCGGCTGTGCTTTGCGGGGTGCCGGCCCAGGGCTNCAGGAACAGGGACAGGAGGAGAGGGAACGGCCTCGGGCTGGGCCAGGGGAGGATCAGGGTGGACACCAGCAGGAATTTCCCCACGGGAAGCATCGTTAAGGATTGGAAGGGGCTCCCCAGGGGGGTTTGGAGTCCTGGACGTGTCCAAGGAATTCCTNGCGCCCTCACGGAGCTCAATGCCGCCGTGAAGGAGAAGTTCCGACACCTCCGCGGCCGCATCCAGGTGAGGCGCCCGGCCGGGGGCTGCTGAGGGCACCGAGCTGTGCTCCGGGCCCACCGGCTGTGGTTTAGGCGTGCCGGCTGTGCTTTGCGGGGTGCCGGCCCAGGGCTGGAGGATCCCGGCGCTGGGTTCCTGCCGGGTTTGGGGGGTTCTGCGAGTGTTTTGGGGGATCCTGGCCTCGGGGTTGTGGGTCCCGGCTGTGATTTGATGAGTCGCAGCCCTGGATTGGGGGTTTATCAGATAAATCTGCTCCGGATCCGCTCCCCGGCCGGGGCTGGGCTGGGCNGCACAGCTCGCACTCGATGGGTTCCGGAGGCGTTCTTTAACCTCCACGATCCCGGCATTCTGTCGTTCGTCCCAGCCCCGTGGAGCAGCACATTCCCTGCGGATGGGCCGGGCCCGGCCCGGCGCCGCCACGTCCCCTCAGGCCCGCGAGTTCCCGCCCGCCGCCCGCNAGTTGCGGGTGGTTGGTGAGGTTCTGGTTTTGTGCTCTCCGCCAAAGGAGCTGGAGCAGATGGCGAAGGAGCAGGACAAGGAGTCGGAGAAACAAGCCTTGCTGCGGGAGGTGGAGAACCACAAGAAGCAAATGCTCAGGTGGGTCTGGCAGCTGGTGCTGTTCCCAAGTCCGCTGTAACCGGAGATTGGCTGGCTTTGGTGCAGCGTCTCCCAGAGTCTGGTTTGGAAGTGCAGACACTGACACGTGTTTTGCCCCAGACCAAGAGGTCAGGGACGGAAAGGGTACAGCTCCCCTCTCCTGTCCTGACTTCCTAACTCTGGTCTGTCCCTTTGGGCACTTGAACTCAGAGAAGGTGGCTTAGGAGTCTTTTGTTTAACAGCTGGCACAGTTTTCTTTTTCCCTTGCTTCATAAAAGCTGAGGAGCGGGAATATCAGGATAGAATGTTGTTGTGTGTAGGAATACAGAGAAAGTGAGGGGCTGAGGGAGCTGGGAAGGGGCTCAGCCTGGAGCAGAGGAGGCTCAGGGGGCCCTTGTGGCTCTGCCCAGCTCCTGCCAGGAGGGGACAGCCGGGGGGTCGGGCTCTGCTGCCAGGAACAGGGACAGGAGGAGAGGGAACGGCCTCGGGCTGGGCCAGGGGAGGATCAGGGTGGACAGCAGCAGGAATTTCCCCACAGAAAGGGTGCTCAGACACTGGAAGTGCCCAGGGAGGTTTGGAGTGCCCATCCCTGGAAGCGTCCAAGGAGGGGCTGGAGGTGGCACTCGCTGCTCTGGGCTGGTGACAAGGTAGGGATTGGGCAGAGCTTGGAACTGATAATCTTGGAAGTGTTTTCCAGCCCAAATATTTCTTGGATTCTGAGGGTCCTTGCACGTATCAGGGGTGCCCGTTTACGGTGGTGGTTGCTTTGTGAAAATTGTCTGTGCTTGCAAGGTGTTCCCATCACGTTACAACACTCTGCTCTTGTGATTTCAGCAACCAGGCAGCCTGGAGAAAGGCAAATCTGGCCTGCAAAATTGCTATTGACAACTCTGAGAAAGATCAGCTGCTGCAGGGAAGAGACATCTTAAGACAAAGGTATTGGACTGTCCCACTGTACTGTGGGATTTAAGCAGTGTCTCCTATATTCACTCATTTTAAATGGAAGTGACATCATATTTTTAAGTTATTTAATTATAGCAAGTGTAGCTTTTCTTTTATGAGTGCATTTCCCTTTTGTGGAGATTTGGGCTGTTAAGGATTGTGATGAATTCAGGTTTTCTTGGCACTGGCATGTCTAAGCAGAAAAGGGGATAAATTAACCTTCATAGCTGTACATACTGTCTTTTACATTAATTCCAGATAGGTTCTAAACAAGAACTGGATCATTATCCAAGCTGTTTTCACATACAGAATTGGATGTGTGTGCTGGCTGGGTATTGAAAGCAACAGCTGGGATACTCAGGATAATAAAATGGGTTTGTGTTGGTGCTCCCATAGCAGCTCATGGGGTTACACAGTCCTGGGTGAGCAAGTGGTGAAATACAGGCCCCTGTGAGATTCTGGGCTGTTGTTTGGGCTCGGGACTTTCATATTTTATGATTATTTTTTATTGTTTAGTGAAAATAATCTGAATTTCTCATGCAGTGAAAACCAGTTGTGTCTTTTGTACACTGCAGAGATGTTTAGTGCCGAGTACTGTTCTAATCTCCCTATCAGCAGCATTTTCCTAGAGTATCCAAAAAAATAATTTTACCCCTTCCTGCTTTGGTTTTTTACCCTTTTCAGGAAGACCACAAAGGAAAGTCTGGCAGAGAGTGCAAGCAACATCACGGAGAGCCTGATGGGCATCAGCAGGATGATGTCCCAGCAGGTGCAGCAGAGCGAGGAGACTGTGCAGACCTTAGGTACAGCTGGAATCTGGGCATGGATGGGGTGATGGAAGCACCTTTGGTCAGCTCTGCCAGCCTGGGGAGAGGAGCAGAGTAGGAGGATGTGCTACAGTGATGATTAAAGGACTGGCCAGCAGAGCTCCTCTAACAGCTGGACATAAACAGGAAATATCAGTGTACTTTGTGTGCAGTTTCTGTTTAAGTTTCTGTTTCATGATCATGAGAAGGAGAAGGGGTCAGGATGAGGTTTAGTTTCTTGTAAAAAGCAACGTGAGCTCACGCAGTGCCCAGAGTGTGTTTGGTGTTACTCTGTGCCACTGTCCTGGCACGGATTTGGGAATGGCAGAGGAAACAAAAGCATGGGTACAAGTCCCTGCACGGGGGAAGGAGTGTCTGGAAGGCTGCTTCCAGCCAGGCTCCAGCTGGGATGGCTGAGACACTGAGATCAAGTGCCTTGAACCCGAGGTCACTTGCTCTGTCAGCAGTGCATCAGGGACTGTGAAACCAAGATTTCACCCAGTTCCTTGGCTTTGACTCCTGAAACAATAAATCAGGGGTCCTGTCAGAACTGGTGATTCATGGAGCATTTAGAAGTTGCTGCCTGGGCCTCTTCCTGGCTGTGCTTTTGGGCAGGAGGGAACTTTAACGACAAGGATAAATAACACAAGTTTGCCCTCCTTGCTTTCTGCCCCATCTGAGGGTGGCAGCTGGGCAGAGTTTGTTGCTGCAGGAGTAGCATGTTCCTTGTCCCATTAAAAGGACAGTTTGGCAGGCACTTTTTCACTCTTTCTGAATGAACAGCACTTGGAATTCATCAAGGGAAGAAGTACATAAGGTCGTTTACAAAACCCAGCTGCAAATTCTGAGTTAGTAGTGGGAATTCCTGTTTCCTGAGCATTCCCTAGGATGCAGTGAGTGTTTGAGGCTGTGGAGCAGGAAAGCGCTGCTTTGTCATTAACTCTGGGAAACAAGTTTTCTGTTTTCACTTGGATCAAAATGCTTCTTGAAATGGGATGGGATGGGACAAAGTGTTTTGCAAAATATTGCAGACCTATTTCTGCTTTGTTTTTGTGAACCAGACAATTCTGGATTTCACCTTTCTGTGAGCAACCAGGGCAGTGTAGGGTGGTGAACTGTCCTACAGGCTGTGCTTTCTGTAAAGCAGAAAAAAAGGGGATTCCAGGGTTTTTGCTTTCATTCAGCAATTTGAAAGGAGCAAGGCTGAGAAGTTTGAGGCATGTGTTTGTTTTCTCACACACTTCTAGTTGACCCTTCTCATTTTTATTAGGCAAAAAATTGCTATGTGTGTCAAAAATGGCTATTGAAAACTGAGCTGAATAATTCTGCAAGCCCATTTGAACCACACTGATTTACTGCTGGGGCTTGGGGGAACACTTCCAGTGGTGCAGTTCATATATTCAAGTATTGCCCTGTCCTGCTGCTGGTGATTTCTCTCTCCAGCACCGTTCCTATTTCCCTCTGCTTCCAGCACTGCTGACTGAAAAACCTGTACTAGATTTGACCTGCTAACCTAAAAATTCAAAATTCAGGAACTTTAGTAGGATCTTTAAGCCTTTCAGCACTCATATTTCACTTTGCACTTTTCCTCAGCGCACCAGCACCCCTGAGCTGTGAGAACTCTCTGTGTCTGTCTCACCCACAAGTCAGCCTGACCCAGAAGGATCCCTCAGGCACTGTCTGTTGCCAAATACCTCATCCTCACACGCTTTGCTGTGTATTTTTGAAGCACAACCTGCTGATTTAGATTTTTTTTCTGTTCCCCTTTAATTTCAGCCAATTCTTCCCGAACCATCCTGGAAGCAAATGAGGAATTCAAGTCCATGTCTGGGACCATCCAGCTGGGGAGGAAGCTGATCACCAAATACAACCGCCGGGAGCTGACGGACAAGCTGCTCATCTTCCTGGCCCTCGCCCTCTTCCTGGCCACAGTGCTCTACATCCTCAAAAAGAGACTCTTCCCATTTTTGTAAAATCCCAACAATCACTGAACTATTAAAAAAAAAAAATCAGAAAGAGATGATTGATAACGGTGGGGCTTTAAAATTAAATAATAAAGGGATATTGCAGTAGCTGGAGGAGCTGTAGAGCAGGCAGGAATTTGTGCTGTCCTCGTGGAGCCTGGGAGCTGCCCAGAAGAGATTAATAGATCATGCTGTGGAAAGAAGAAATGCCAATTTGCCTGCTGGTTTGGAGAATCAAACACTTGAGGGACTGGGCACTCAAAGGTACCAGTCTGAAATTTCAAGTCTGAACTTAAGTTTTGTCCTTGGCTTGGACCGGAAGCTGCTCTGACATCTGTGTGTGAGGTGCTGAGAGTAAGAGGAAGGATGGAAGAGGAAAACTCACACATTCCATTAATAAAATATTTATTGTATTCACATCAGCAGAGTTTTGTTTAAAAACTAAGTCTGATGGCTTGAAAGAGCCTTTCAGTGTGAAGATTCTGCTTTTGCTTTAGCAGCAGTGGTTGCTTACGGATTGTTTTCCTGGGAGCACAGCACAGCCTGGCGCTGTCCCTCTGGCCTTGGCAGGGCTCTGAGCAAAGCAAAAATGGGAACCCCATTTGTTACCATGAATTCACACAATAGGTAGGAGAATTAGAATGGCAAGCTGTTAAAATCAAAAGCCTTTTTCCTCCTTTTCTTTACTATAATTTCACTTCATGCTTTATCTTTTGCAAAATTACCTCCAAGGTGTGCATTTGGAAGTTGGAGGGTTTTACTCCTACTTTGTGGCCCTGGAACAGGCAGACTGGACAGAGTGGATGTGGTTTTCCATATTGTTCATTCCTTGTATTTCAGGGCAGTTCTTCCTCACAGCCTTTCCTGAGATAAGAGAATTGCACCAAGAATGAAATAAATTGATGTGCACATTCGGAGTTTGAGTAAGAGAAATTAATTTCAAAAATCTAATCTTTGTAAATAAACCTACCTGCATAAGCTGACCATTTACAGAGAGACAATTAGAGACAAAGGAGTTAGGGAAAAAATAACAAGGACTACTGGATTTTTTGGGAGGGGGGGGAAGAGGAGAAATTCCAGGATGCAACAGGTTGCTCTGCAGCGCTTGATACTTGAATAATTTCTTTTCATAGGCAGCCGGGAATCACCCAGGCTCCTGATGGGCCACAGGAAATAGTCAGTGGAGACAGTGAGATAGATGTTATTTCTCTTTGGGGTGAGAAGGGTGACTGGGTGCAGCACCTCAAGGGGTGCCTCAGCAGGCAGCCCGGAGCAGAGCGCAGCTGCTGGTGCTGCCCCGGCTCCCCTGGCACGGTGGGATGCCCCAATCAGCCCTGACCGTGCCCAGCTGGGGCTGGCTGGGTGGTGCTCAAATACCCTCCCTCCAGACTCGCTCTGGGCTCTGCCTTGCTCCTCGCCACAGACTTGGCTCCTGCGCTGAAGGTAGGATTTGGTTTCTTGTTTTTTTTTGGATGAGTGAGTGGGAGCAGCGTTTTGGGAAGAGGAGGCGGTTGTGCCTGGATTTTTGTTGTCTGATCCGGGGAATGTGGGAAGTTGAGCCTGGGCAGTTTTTCTGTGTCTGCAGAGGGGTTTATATTTGCACTCAGGGTGTTGTGTCTTGGGGTCTTGCTTCTGTGTGCCCGAGGTTGTGTTGCGAAGGGTAAAAAATGGTATTGTGCTGTTTTTTTGGAAGGGAGAGGTGTTTTCTTAGGTGCCTGCTTTACCAAGTGCAGCAGAGCCATCAGGGTTGGTGAGAAGGGAAGGGCCTCTGTATTTTTGGTCTTAGGCATGACTTTGGGGCCAAGGGCTGCAGCCCTTCTCAGACCAGGGACTGCAGGAGTAGAAAATGTTTGGGAAGGAAGAAAGAAACAGAAATAGGAGAAATGTTGAGGGCTGTGCTGGAGGACTCGTACACGAGTGAAAGCAAACGGGAGAGCTCCTGTTCTTCCTGGGCTATTCCCCCCAAAAGGCAGCAGGTGCCAGGTGCTCTCCCTACAAGTGGAGGGTGGGATTTACTGTCACAAAACAGTTGCAGTAAAAGTATTTTTCCTTTGAAGAGCAAGGAGTAAGGAACCACAAGGAGCTTGAAAAGGGTTGAAATCTTGCCGTGGAGTTGTGGGGCTGAGACAAGCAGCTGGCAGCAATCAAGTAGCTGTGGGTTAATGAACTCTTGCTCGTTAGCTGAGTGGTGGTTCATTGACTGTGTCCTGCAGGCAAAGGGGGCTGCAGCCACTGAAGGGACTGTGGGTGTTTGGCTGTGCAGCTGGAGCCACTTAGAGATGATGAGGATGGGGCAGCTCTGATGCCTCAGCATATTTAGGGGTTTGGAACTTTGAGGTTTGTGGTGAATGTAAGATCCTGCTGTGGAGTCCAACCCAGTGAGAGCAATTTGCTTTGTCTGAGCACCTGTGGAAAAAGGGAAAAATGCCTGGAGGCTGTCCCTTGGAGTGTCAGGAGCCAGGCAGTGCTGTTGGGTATTTGGCTGTGTTGCCAGCACAGGGGTGGTGGGCAGTGGGTGTAGGTCTGGTCCTGGTCTCCATTCCCGTGTGGCCAAGTTGGGAAGCCTGTGGGCAGGAGCAGGTGCCTGCCAGGTGTCCATTACATCCCTGAAATCTGCAGCATGAGGGTCACTTCCAGAGCATTCAGTTAGGTCTGTGTTTCCTTGGAAAGTCACCTTTCAGTGGTTGCAATAAATGTGGACCTGAGGAGAATTGGAAATTCAACGTGAACTGTAAACTTGCTGAGAGAGACTGACTTGATTTGACTCATAATATTTTGATTACGATTATTATGATTGTGGTGTTATCAAATACAAAAATATTGTGGGATAACTCTGGGAAAACAAATGAAGGTAATATTATTTGTTTGATGTATTAACGTGTATTATTTCTTATATATTATTTATTATGTGTTACTCGTTTAATGTATTATTATCTGGGTTAATATTATTTGTTTCCTCCTTCCCTCCAAGAATCAATGGGAAATGAAGTTTGTATTTGAAGTTGTGCTTTTGAAATGCTTTCCCCATAACTGACTTTACCAAAATGGAAAGGTGAATTCATAGCTTGGAGGTTTCTAAAAATGTCTCTGCCAAATGTGTGTGGCTGCTATCACATGCCAAGTGGTCCAGAGCAAGCCAGGCAAGTCAGGCTGGAATCTTTGGGGGCTGAGAATATCCAGGGGGCATGTGCATACTTGTCTGCAAATACGTGGGGCTCTCCTTTGGAAAAAGTGGGGGATGGAAATCAGCTTTAATATTGCTTTGCCACCCTGTTTGTAATGGTGTGATCCTCACAGAAGAGAATCTGAAGCAAATTTTTTCCTCAGATGTGGTGTCTTGGTGATTGTACATTGCTGCAAAACCCTTTCTGTCACTGAGTGCGTGCTTGTTGCGTTTCCTTCCCACAAAGGTGAGAATTGTTCTCCAAACAGGCTGCAGGTGCTTTGTACCACAACCAAATGCCACATCCAGGTTCTTAAGTCATCCTGCTGCTGTTGAAAGCTGATTGTGGACTCGTTCAGGTTGAGGCCATTGAATAAACACTACTTTATTATTATCTGGTAGCTTGTATGAAGTGGTACAAACTCCGTGCCACAAAGGGAATGACGGCTCCACTGAGCTGAGGTTTGGTTTCCTCACAGGAACCCGTGGTGGGGACTCTGTGCCAGTTTTTGAGGTGGTGGCTCACCGTACCTGTGCCTCGCAGTTTTGATCTCTCCCATGCAGAAAGCTGCAGTCTGAGGAGGGGACCGGGCTCTTTATTAACTTAATTTGGTTTACACCCTGGCCCTTCATGTGTTCACTGAGATCTCCACTCGGGTTAGCACCTCCGGGTGTTGCCTTGGGCGCTGAAATGCTGTGTGGATCGCGGGGCTCCCGCAGCCTTGCAAAGCCCCTGGGGGTGACTGGGCTGGAGCTGGTCGCCTCAGCTGCTCGGGGCCGGGGCCAGTGGCCGCTGGACTTGATCATCCCTGCGGGTCCCTTCCGACGCTGAGTGCTCTGTGGCTCCGAGCTGGGAAGCAAATCTGGTGAAGGTCATCCAGCCCTGCTTGGGCCCTGCCCCGGCTGTTCCTGCTCCAGTGCCAGGGGCTGGCAGTGACCCTGGGCAGCTGGGGGACAACGACCCCCGCGAGGGCACAGGCCGCTGTGACACCTTGCCGTGCCTGAGAGCGCTTCCACTTGGGCTTCCTTTTATTTTTAACCCGGCGGCAGAGTGAGGCTGATCAGATGCTATCGCTCCCGACCTCTGTCCCCCGCTGCGACATCAGAGCCGGCTCCCGCATCCCGCTTATCGGGCGGGGCCGGGGCTGGGCCGGGGCGGCGCTGCCCCGCTCGGGGTGTCGGGGGCGGCATGAGAGGAAAATGCCACTCGGCTGCTGCGGGCCCGGCCCGGCGATAAGGCCGCGTGTGTCCCTCGGGGCCCGCGATAAGCGCCCGGAGGGCAGGCGGGGAGAGCGGCTCCGCGGGCATCAGCGCACACCAGCCCCTGGAGATAGAACCGCGTATATATAGAACCACATGAAAGCTTTTCGCTTTCTTCTTTTCAACAGCGGCGGGGCTGGGTGTCACGTCCAGGGACGCTTTGGGACCTGACCCCGCCGGGGTCTGGGCTCGCTGTCCCCGCGGGTTCTCAGTTCGCGCCGGCCCG
This sequence comes from Tichodroma muraria, assembly GCA_013390105.1. Classification (NCBI taxonomy): domain Eukaryota; kingdom Metazoa; phylum Chordata; class Aves; order Passeriformes; family Sittidae; genus Tichodroma; species Tichodroma muraria. The sequence continues at coordinate 303,629 of WAAG01072684.1, forward strand.
AGGGGACGGGGACGTGAAAGCCGAACGCAGCCGCGCTGCGGGGCGATGTCCTGGCGTCCCGATAAAGCCTCAAAGAGCGGGCAGGGGCGGCTCGGTGTCCCTTTATCTTCAAAATGGACAGCGGGACAAAATTTTCCTGTTGGGGTTATTGGCTTTTGGTAGGTGTCACCCAAGCACTGAGCGGTTTTTGCCGCTGCCGATGGGAGATAACTCTGTCAGAGGCATCTGGGTGCTGACATTATGGCCAGCCAGCCTGAAAGGAAGATAAGATTTTTCTATATTGAGCAAGCCTATTGATCCGGTCGGCCTCCTGTCCTGTGTCTGATGATAACTTGATGTTTCCAAGAGAAACAAGCTTCCCCTTGCTCAGTATATTCATAGAAATATAGTGCATACATCTTAACAATGATAACTCGCTATTTCAAATGTAAGTAAGCCTCCCCCTGTTCTGTGCGTCCATACACATGTAACATATGTATATATGTCAATGCAGTGTATTTTGGATTAAGTAATGAAGGATTCCTTTCTCAGCCGTGTTCTTAAAAAATGCTGCTTTTGCTGCTTCTCACTTGGATATTCCAAGCAGCATCTGCGATTTCTTCTTCATATTTTTCCCATTTGGTTAAATGACAGAGATGATGTTTGAAAATAGCTACAGCAAAAATTAAAGCAGCTAAATGCCAGTGGCTCCTGGCTTTCACTGACTGGCTTGTGCCAGTAATCTGCTTATTCAAAACCAACCAATAAGGAATAATTTAATTTTTTTTAAATTGAGGAAAAAAAGCCCCCAAACAATGATTCTCTTTATCCATAGATTTAAAGTAGTTTTGTCTTTTGTAATTGCAGCCTTTGACCCAAACTTTGTTCCTGATCCTTCACAGACATAATGGTAAATAACTTGGCGGGCAATAAATAAGGTAATGTTTGTGCTGAGAGACAGCAAGTGGGAATTTACATTCTCATTACTGAAAGCTAATTTTTGTGAAGATGTGGGTTTATATTTAGGTTTTGCAGATCTGAACAAGAGCTTCCTGGTTTTATCACCTTGTCAAAAAAAAGTCTGTTAGAGGATTCCAGAAAAGGTAGTGAGGAAATGCCAATGGAGAAAGCCTCACTCCTGCAACACCGAACAGTAAATACAGAAGGAGAAAAACCTTTTATGTCCAGGACTAAACTGCAGGTGAAAACCTTGCTGCCGCCCCGGCAAGAGGGGAATGGCAGCAGAGCTATTTTGGTGGATTAAAGCCAAAAGATAGCAGCAGCTCTTTCTGCCCTCGCCCGGGGCACTGGATTCGGTGCCTTTGCAGCAACCAGCCCCCGTGTGTTGTTAATTCGCGTATCTCGGCCTCATTCCCGGGAGGTTCCCTGTCCCTGACCCCACGGGAGAAGTTCCTGTGGGCGAGCAGAGCCCAGGGGTCCCTCGGAACGTGTCCATCAGCCCCAGGCACTGCTGGTGACAAATGACATTTTCTGTGCCTTTGTACTCCGGGGCGCAAGATGCGACGTTTACATCCAAGATCAATTATTTTTAACTGAAGAATGATAGCCCTGCGTCTGAATTATCTCAGGGCTTAATTCACATCAGTTAAAGCTTTTCAAAGGCTTATTAAAATTCCTTAAGTGTGTCCAGCTTATCAGCAGTTGAGTGTGGATGGCATTATACAAATGCTGCTATTGGGAATAACTGTTAAGTATTGTTTGGCCACATAATTCTCATATATATATATATTGTGCCTGGGACTATTAATACTACTTAGTACTTACATGATTCCTTTCATCTGGTGATCCCAGGGAAGCAAAGACTGCTCTCCCCCTTCTAAATATGGAAAACTGTCACGTCCAGCAGCTGTGCCTCAGGCTTGGATTGAACATCTTCCACTGGATCCCGTCAGATTTTAGCGGGACTTTGTTAATTTGTGCTGCTGCACCTTGTCTGGTGTGGGCAAACACAGGGCTGCTCCTTTGCCGAGGCACCTGCGGTGCTGGAAAATGCGTGGATCAATGTGTAAATCGATCTAAACTGGCGGGGAGGAAGGAGGTGATCCTGAGCAGAGATCCGTGCAGCAAGCCCTGTTATGGGGCAGAGGAAAGTTGGAGAGGAGCGTGGAAGGGTTTTTGGAGGGGAGGAGGATTTGTCAGTCTGAGTGTCCCCGTGCTGGCAGAAAATCCGAGCACAGAGCTGGATCGCCACTGGTGCCGTGAGGGAGGAGGAGAGGGGCAGGGACAGTCTGTGCGAGCTGCGGGTGCCACTCGCTCCCCGTTCCCGTGCCAAGCCCTGGCAGTGGTGAGGACGAAAAATTGCGTAAATGTAATGCCTTTCCTGGCTTCTGGTAGAGCTGTGGGAGATTGGGGTGAGGTTGTTGATGTGCATGAATAGCCAGTTAAAACCCCTTGGGATTAGTTTGCAAGTGTGCTTTCCTTTTTTCCCTTCTTTTTTTTTTTTTTAATTTTCCCCCCCCTGCAATTTAACTTGTTTCAGGCAGTGGTGGAAGTTTAGGTTTTATTGTCATCTGTACTTACTGCACTCTGAGGTTCTATCTGGAGAAGCATTTTGAGGAGCTGATCGTTTATTGCACAAACCACTAGGTAGCACTGTGAAATAAAGTTCTGCACCATGTTCTGCTTCCCTGAACAAAGACCTGCTAATTCCAGCGTGGTTGGGCTGAATATGGAATAAAGGCAAAGGTGGGTTTTAAACTTTCTCCGGTCTTGGGTTCCCAGTCAGGTGTGGGAGAAATGAAGCTGACAGGGAGGTTTGGTCTGGGTTTGAGGAGAAGGTTCTTTACTCACAGTGCCTGACCACCCTCTAGGGAAGAACTTTTTCCTGAAATCCAGCCTAGCCCTCCCCTGACACAGCTCCAGACATTCCCTTGGGTCCTGTCACTGCTCACCAGAGAGCAAATGCAAGGCACTGATGGCACTGATCTGATCTTGATTTAATATGTTAAAGGGTTATTTTTCCAAAGGAATAGAGTCAGGTAAAAACTTGGTTTTTATCATCAACTTGTTTTCCTTGAAACTGCTTCAGTCTTTGGTTTATTAACCCCCCAAAATTACTCAAATAAGGCAACTCGTCAGGTTTCTTTTGTAATTTTTGGGCTTCAACAAGCTAGCAGGTTATCTTTTTGCATTTTGACTCAGCTCTCCAGAGTCAGTGTACAGCATCCAAACTGCAGAGCAGTCTATGCCCATTTCTGTTTCAATTCCCGGCAGCCAACTGCAACGTGTGTTCCTGCAGCAGCCCCATATCACTGCTTTTTAAAATTAGCCCTGGCTTTGGCTGCTGGAGGGAGAGGAGACATGATAAAGGGATTGAGCATCACGCTCTGCCAGAGCTGCTGGGCTTAAATCATCCAGTTACAGGAACCCTGAGCTGCTGCTGCTGGAAAGATCTGCCTGGTCCCTGGCTCCACACCACCTTCACGGGGGTGTGTTGGTCACTGTCAAATGCTTTGGGGAGCTTCACTGCTGCCTGAGGAGCTGGAAATTCAGAGGAGGGGATTCTTTTCACGTGCCTGCTGTGGCTGTACTTGATGCAAGGGGTTTTGTATCTGCAAAATCAAGGAATTGGACGGAATGGTCCTTATAGGTCCCTTCCAATTGAGTTATCCCATTCTAAAATTATTCTAGAAGGACATGGAATTGTTGGAGCGAGTCCAGAGGAGGCCACGAGGTTGATAAGGGGAATGGAGCACCTTCCCTTTGGGGACAGGCTGGGAGAGCTGGGAATGTTCAGCCTGGAGAAGAGAAGGGTGTGGAGACCCCACAGCACCTTCCAGGATTTGAAGGGAAGAGGGAGACTCTGCACTGGGAACTGGAGTGTCAGGACAAGGAGGAATGGATTCAGATTGAAAGAGGGGGAGACATGTAGGTCAGGCATATGGAAAAAATCCTTCCCTGGGAGGGTGGGCAGGCCCTGGCACAAGGTGTCCAGAGAAGCTGGGGCTGTCCCTGGATCCCTGGCAGTGCCCAAGGCCAGGCTGGACAGGGCTTGGAGCACCTGGGACAGTGGAAGGTGTCCCTGCCCATGGCAGGTGATGGAATGAGAATTTTTCAGGTCCCTTCCAACCCAAACCATTTTTGAGGTGGGTATAGCTCCCTGCTGTCAGGGAAATGACTGGAGAGTGCTGACCAAAGAGGACAAAGTGTCTGTACTGAGGCTGCAGTCCTGGGCAAGCCAAACCATCCCAGCTCGAGCTAAAAAAGAAAAAGCTTATTTTGCCCTGACAGAGGCCTGAATTTCTTGATGTTTTCACCTTTTTATAGGTTTGGCCACCCTGGCTTGGGGGCAAAATAAGGCTGTGGCCCCACCTGCTGCTCTGAGGGTGTCTGTTAACACTTGCTGGGCGGCCGCTTTCCTTTATCTGGCTCCTTCTGCAACATCTGCAGGCGAGTTCTGTGGGATTTCCATCCCCCTGAGGGTTTGTGGTGACCTCTCAGGGGCCTCCATCAGAGGATCAATACGCTCCTGACACCTGTAGATCAACATAAACTTGACCCTTGGTCTTGACAGATCCATCACCACGGGGCCCTTCCTGTGGGGCACCCCCGGGGTGGGAGGGGGTCTGGGGAGGAAGCAGTGCTGGGGGCACGGCACAGCCCCTCCGTCCCGAGGTCAAAAGTCAAAATGATAAAGGAAGGCCAAGCCCATGGTACCCAGGCAGAAAATCAGGATAATAACGAGGGAGAAGCTCAGGGAAGGTCCCTCCAGGTGCCCAGGGGTCCAGCCAGGTCTCTGCAGGACAATTCACCCCCTGGGTGATGCCGGAGTAGAGGCAAAGCTCTGTGAAACTCCCCATTCCCTGGAAGAGCTGTTCCCTCCTCGGGGTTTGTGATAAGGAGGGATCTGCTGCTTTAAAAAGCTGCTGCTGGTGCTCATCCTATCTTTAGCTCAGAGCAGTAAAAGCCTTTTCTCTTCTGAAAAGTCAGTTCCTCTCTGTGCAAAGGCTTTCCCTCCCTCACCCATTCCATTTTTCCATCCAAGCACCCCAGAGTAGGGATTTCTGTCAGTCTTTGCAGCGTTTCCAGGTGCTGGAGGATCCTTTTTCCTCACTTGAACTCTGCCTCTGCGATGCCATATGTGTGGTGAAACAACCATCTCGATATTCCACAAAAGTCAGACCTGCAATTAAAATTGGCTCCTCCATTTCAAGACCTCAAAAACCTTGAGTTTACCCCAAAAAAGTTGAAGCAACAAGCAATGGATGCTGCAGCAATGGCAAGCACTCTGCAGAGTGCTTGGATTTTCCCAGACTGATTTTTATTTAAGGGTTTGTTTTTTTTTTCCTCAAGAAGTTTTCTACAAAAGATCAGTGACCGAAAGAAAAAAAAAAAAAAGGACAAAACCAATTATCAGTTCTGTATTTAAGGAAAAAAATAAAAATACAGAATGAAGACCTGGAGCCCACACCGTTTCTTTCAACTGATTTTGGGCCTCCTCTGCTTTCATTCCCCTCAGCAGTGAATAGGATGTTGCTATCTTAGTTGATAAAAAAGGAATGATCTCAAAGACTTTTTGAAAACATTGGGCTAGGGAATTTTGAAGGTGCACGCCAAGATCTGCAAAATTAGTGATCTTATCTTAATAACAAGATGGTGTAAATGGGAATTAATTGCTTAAATGGTCTCTCCAATCCCAGCCAATCTGAACCTCCCTCCTGCCTTTTACCTGAGCTCAGTTCCTGTTTCTGGAAGTTCCATTTCCCTCGGGTGTGGAATGCTGGTGCCAGGAGCTTGCAGGGACGGTGGTGCTCAGATAAATAACTTTATGTGTGTGCCTTAGAAAATCTAATCTGAAGGAACCGAGGATTAGGAATCGGGTTAGGAAACAATCACTGACAGGACCCAAACTAGGTGCTGGGTGGCTGCAGCTGTGGGGTGCTGCTGGGGCCCTGCTGATCCCCAGCCCAAGGACAGGGTTCTGCCCCACAGGAGGATTTTTTGGAGGTTGTCATCTGCACAGGCACTGCCCAGAGCCGTCCATCATCTCCTGCTGTGACCTTGCAGCACCTGTCTGTCCCCAGCAAGGCCAGCAATTAAAACGTGAGGTAATGAAGACAGCAGGACATGAAAGGGCTTTGCAGGAGCTGATCAAAGGGGCAGAGCACTGCATTTTCACAGCTGGAATATTGAGGCAAGCAGGACTGGGAAACGTGGTCAGGAAAGGAAGAAAATTGAGAGGTTATTTAGAAATTAACCTACAACTGTCCCTGTTGTTCCATGTGCTGCATGGGGGGCGATTCTCTCGTGTGCTCTTACTTCTGGGGATTTTGGTAGGGAAAAATACTGAGTATTTATGTTCACCTTGTTACATGGGAAATGATCTCTGTGTGTTCAAAACAAAGTGCTGTAGGTAATGCTACTGCTGGTGACTTGAGTGGAAAAGTTGCTTTCCAGTTTGAATGCCTCGTTGTATAAGAAGTTATTTAGGTCTCTGTTCTCAAGGTGAAATATTGGTGGGCTCTAAATTGGTGTCTAAGCAGGCAAATGGCCTGGCTGTCAGAGAAGCCAATAATCAGCAGCTCTCACTGTTTTATTTTGGGGGGGAATTTGATTAATTTTTCTCTGTGTGTGCCTAACGGGTGAATTTTTGATCCTAGATGGACACGCTGGATGACTGAGAGTGTTGGATGGCAGATTGTGTTGAACATCTCTGTTTATGGCAGCAATTCTGCTGTAATTATGCTTTCATTTCTTCAGAATGATGGTTAGATATGGCATTTCTTTGGCATGGCTTGGAAAGGGCTGCTCCTAAAGGCAGCAGTGGGGAGCCTGCATTTTGAGCAGGGCTGTGTGTTCGTGGCTCCGGGATGGGGACCCCCGCAATCCCTGGGGATGCACAGGCTTTGGATCATTTCCTGGGCATGGAACTGGCTGGTGTAACTCAAATAAAACCCAGAGCAAACAGGAAAACGCCTCTAACCCTCAGAACCAGCAATAAATAGCAGGAGGACACCGGAGCCCCGGCATGGGAGCGTGCCAGGAATGAGCAGAGTGTCAGCGTGGCTGGCTGCTTCCCTGCCCGTGCCCCTGGGGGATCTCCAGTGGGATTAGCCACGGCTGTAAAGTGAAGTGTGCAACTCCAGGGTGGATCTGGACCTGGCTCCGAGGGGCAGCAGCAGCTTAAAGCAGCACAGGAGACCTGGAGTCAAGCGAGATTTAAGTTTTCCTCCTTTGAAGCAGCATAAATCACCTCCTTAATACCGTTTGGTTTGCTGAAGTCGAAGCAGTAGGTTTTCATCCTAATTTTTTTGGTGCCTAAAAGTGTGGGAATCTTGCTTATTTGACTGGCAGGGGTACGTGTTGTGGCTTTTTTTTTGTGACCTGTTTTTGGATGGCTCCTCTCGCTCCCAGCCAGCACTGCCCGTGTCTGTGCTGTCCCTCTGCTGCTCTGACTGCAACTTCTCTTCTGCACAGATAATAAAGAGTACAAAAACATCCTGGGCCAGGAAGATGGGATTTGGGGACCATTTCTAGGAGTCAGTGTTGTGATTTATTCCAAGCTTATGCTGGAGGACAATGCAATCTATTTAGGAAGTGTCTGCTGTGCTAAAACAAACTCTGGTGTATTCTTGTGGCAGCAGAGAGCACCAAATCCTGCTCCAGATGCTCAGAACCCTGGAAAATGTTTGAGAGCAGGTGTTTTGAACTGTAGAAGTTAATAACTTGTTCAACAAACAGATTTGTTGGTTCTAGGACTGAAACTCTGAAGTGCCTTTCTAAATTCCATTTGTTTCTTACCAACTAGTTTCAAGAGCAGTTCACAGAATTTGAAATATTCAACAAATCTGGTGGGTTTTTTGCCCCCCCATCTGAACCTGTTAACTCCTGACCTTGCCCACTCCACAGCAGTGTCATTCATGCCTTTAGCTTACCCATCTCCCCAAGTAATAATTTAGCTCCAGGATGTCTCCTCAAGACCAATTAATTTTAACCAACCCTAAGAAATAAATTTATTTTGACTGCGAAGAGATTTATTCCCATTTACAAGGGTTTTGGGTTTTTGTTGTTTTTTTTATTTTTTCATGGACAACTTATTTTTCCAGCCCTCCAAACCAAGCAGGTATTGAGTGAACTCCGCAAGTTGTGTGGGAGAACCTCTGGACTGCTCACAGTGGGCAGGACTGAGCTGGACCTGCTGCAAACACGATGCCCCTCTCCTCCTGGCTTAGACCTGTGGTTTAGCCATTTGACCATGATTCTTTGTTGACACCAAAAAATGTTATTTCAAGCAGGGATGACCTAAGAGGTGTGTTACAGTGGGGTCAGTGCTCCAACTGCTCACACACAGAGCTGGTCTAAAACTGCTTTGCTCTTCTAATGTGAATTTCTCTTCTTGGGTACTCATTTTCTGGCAAAAAGTTTATTTTCTGTGTCAGCACGTTCATCCAGGCTCCATTGAAATAATTTCTATTTCATTTGAGGTTCCAGCAACTCCTTCATGCAAAGGCAGAGGAACTCGCCTGTTTTTCCTCATCTCAGCAGCCCATCAGCTCCAGTCTGGGGCCAGTCTGTGCAGGACAATAGGAAACGTGGCTGACGGGCTCCTCAGGGTGATCTTGTCTCTAAATGTTTTTTTCTTGTTGGAAAAGCTGGAGAGGCAGGGTTTAAAATGACTGCAGGAGGGAGGTAGAGATCTTCAAGTAATGTGTTCCCTGTCACTTTGCTAAACTTGATTGATGAACTTTCACAAAGGCGTTGCCACTGCTTGGTCTACCGGGAGAAATCTCTGCTTCCCTTCTCCGCGTCAAAATGTAGCGTTTTAGGCAATAACAAACCACCCAGGAATGAAAAATCGGACCCCAGCCTGAAAGCCCATCCCTTTCTCGTTTTGGAGTGGCATTTTAAAGGTGTTGATTCTTCTTAATAATCCCCATTAACAAGAAATCACTTACGGCTGATACTGATCTAAACTGATGTCAGTGAGATGAATTAGGGGCTGGGGAGAGAGGGTTGTTGATCTGTTGTTTTCCTGCCGAGCTTCCCAGGAACATTGAAACACTTAGTTCCTGCCGGGACCGTGTCTTGTTTTCGGACTCCAGAGAATAACTTCCGACGTGAAAACTCCTTGAACTTAAAGAATAAAATTCTGGCACTTTAGGAACTGAACGGTTGTTTTTTTTGGGGGGAAAAAACAATTACTGCAGTTCCTACAAAACTACTAAAGGCGAGGGATTTGGTATCAGTCCCTTACAGCTGATAACTTGTTCCTTTACAAACTGCGTGAATTCCAGACAGTTTGGGTAAACTTGCAATGTGCAGTTTGTCTTCTTGAGCTGCTCGCACTCTGTCACCTTCAGGTGGAGCTGGGGCACTGAGTNACAGAGCTGTCGATGCCAGTGCCAGGCTGCGTAATCCCCAAAAAATCTGAGGGAAGAGCGAGATCAAATCCAAGTGCAAATCTTATTAAAAGCTTTTTTCCTACACCTCTTAGCACGCCCCTGGGGGGGATCTCTGATTTCAGGTTCCCCGGGGAAAAGCGGGATCCTGCACTTCCCTCTGGAACAACCTCTCCTGAGCACAGGCTTTTCGTGCTGCTCTAGAGATGGGAAAACCCTTCAGGCTCAGCCAGGAGCAGGTCAGATTTGATACGTGCGGTTTTCCTGAGCCTTTCAGAGGGCTGGGCTCAGAGAAGCACAGCCCCGGTGCTTTTGGAAATCCCGGGGGCACCTTTTGCCCCCGCCTGCCCCCGTGGGCTGAGCGGGAGAGCGGGAATAGGAGAAACGGGGTCTGTGAGCACAGGGAGCCCCCTCGGCCGACACCGGCGCGCTGGGGGTTCATTCCTCCTCTATCTCCGTGCACTTCCCATTAATCCAGCTAATGGAAGGGCTTTAACGCGGCTGCCGGTGCCGCTGCCGGCCTGGCCTCAGCCAGCTGCGCCCGTGTCCTCTGCCGAAATCGCTCTCTGAGCCGGCTCCAAGGCTCCGGCTGCTGCTGCGAGCCCCCGTCCCGTCCCGCCCTGCATCTGCCCGGGATGCGATTCCCGCAGGAGCAGGGGAGCTTGGGGAGGAGGGGGGAGTGTGAGAGCGGGAGCTGCGGGACGTTCATCCCTGCTGAGATAGAGCGCAGTGCAGCCCTGGAAATCGGACCCAAAGCTGGTGCCCAGGGCGGCCGCTGCAGGGGAAATCCCACCGGACAGTCAGATTTCTTGGTAGCTGTAGCTCTGAGTTGTTATGGGAGGAAAAGAAACATGTTTGAAGCAAATGACGGGGTCTGAGGAAAGGAAAGGATGTTGGGAGTATGCGAGGAGGGTTCTGTGTCAGTGTAGGGAGCTGCTTTTTCCTGTGGCTTTTCCTGAAGCTTCACTGCTGTCTATATTGTTTGTCCACTTAATGAAGGGCCCTGCTCAGGGCCAGTTTTTGAAAGTTCAAGTTTTAGCTAAATCTTTACGCCTGTCCCCGTGTTAACTCCTCCTGAGGGCTCCCTGTGTGCTCTGACCCCGGCCGAGCTCTGCGGGGGTGGTGGCAGGAGTGGCGTGGCACCACTGTGACCGTTTGACAGCTCAGGCAAACTGTGGCCCCAAAGTGTGACTGTCCCCCAGCACTCATCAGTTTAAACCCAGCTTTCTCCTGCCCCACCCCCTTCTCTTTTCCTGGAGCTCTTGGGACACCCTTGGCTCTCTTCAGGAGGAGCGTTCTCTGGTTGATCTGCTGCCTCTCTCCCATCTGGATCCTGCGTCCTCCTAATGCAGAGCCCTCATGGAGCCCTGGGGAGGGTTTCAAAGGAGGGGAAGTGGCCTTTGCTTCTTTCTGGCCTGCCCAGGTGCCTTGTCCCCCTGTTTCAGGCTGGCAGACTTTGGCCCCAGTGTCACAGACCCCGTGTCCCCGTGGCCCTCTGGGGTGAGTTCCCCGAGGCGGATTCCCCTTGGGATGAGGCTGAAGGTTCCTCTTCGCCCAGCCCCGAGCCCCAGACAGGTGTCTGCACTCCACACTGCTTTAGGGGCTTTGTGGGCGGCACCCAGGGCTCCTCTTGAGTTTGCAGGGATTGGGAGGAGGTGGGAGCTCCTTATCTGTGCAGTCCTTCCTCGGGGGGTGTGTGGGGTTGGGAGGGAGGGAGAGAGGCTGCAGGCAGCTTCCATTCCCCGGCACCCTTTCATCCTCTGTCCCAGAGCCACAGCCACCCTGTCTCCATCCCTGTTTACTGATGGGGCCGATAGGGCCGAGGCAGGAGGGGTTGCAGGTCCCCTTAATCGCCCTGTCACCGGCCGGACAGCCTCAGACACTCTCAGAGGATGTTGTGACTGCGCTGAATTACAGTGTTTGTTGTTTCTCACTCCCAATAATTGACATTTGATAGCGACTACCGTAGAAGCGGCCGAGGGGCTGGGGCTGAGGCAGAGGAGAGGCAGGAGCCGGGCGCTGGGGAGCCCCCCTGGCTGTCCCTGGGCAGTTTGGGGGCGGGCGGGGGGTGCTTTGCGCCTCTCCCCATGGGGACGGGATGTGGAGGGGCTGGGCGCAGTTTGGGGACTTTGGGTGTCGGTGCCTTTCCTTGTAGTGATTTCTGCAAGCCCCACGCTCCCGGAGCCTGGGAAGGACGGGATGGGTCCCGTTCCCAGCCCGGGGCCACGGGCCGATGCTTAGCGGTTCTGCAAGGCCGGGAGCTCGAAAAAGCGGCTTTGAAATTCGTTTTAAAATTCCTTAAAACACAAACACCGTTTGCGGGCGGCGAAACGGGAACGCCGAACGCGCGGGAGGGGCTGCACGAAGGCGGGGGGCACCGGCAGGGACAGGCTCCCGGAGCGGGCAGGCGGCGGGGGCGGCCCGGGAGAGCCCCCGGGACGGGCGGCTCCGCGCCCACCGGGATGTCCGGGATGCGCAAGAACGCCAGGGACGCCAGGGTTGAGCCACTCTCTTTAATGACAACTCGCTGAGCTCCGTCAGCTGGTACAGCAAAGGGCAACACGTATGAAGGGGCGGACAGTGCATTTCCATACTAGCTCACGTTTTAGTGCAGAACCCTACGGGACCTGGCGGGCCCGAGTGTCCGTGTCCCTCGGCCGGGCTGGGGTGGGAGTCTGTCTGTCCTCATCCCCAGCCAGGCCGGCAGCAGCAGCCTCGCAAGGGACACCGGGGGGTGCCGCGACGCCGAACTGACCGAGCAGCGGGGGAGACCGTACGGGAAGTGCAAAAATTAAGTGTGGATGTCAATAATAATTAATATAGAGTAAAAGTTTAAAAAAANCCGTCCTCAACCCCCGCAGCCCGGAAACGCCCCGAGCCCGGCTGGCAGGCGCGGCCGCAGCCCCTCCGCGGCCGGCGCTCCGCGGGGGCGGCGGGGCCGCCTGCGGGGCGCCTCTACCACGCTCGGATCCCGTGCAAGGTGGAGATGCCCGCGTTGCCCTGCGGGATGGGCGTTTGCACCGAATTCAAGTCCCCCACGCTGAAGTTCATGAAGTTGTTGGCGGGCGCCGAGGGCTGCATGGGCAGCATGGAGGGGTAGTTGCAGTTGTAGTTGGCGTTGCA
>WAAG01072684.1:323561-346629 GCA_013390105.1 Tichodroma muraria
AAAATCGCACAAAAAAACAGAAAAAAAAAAAAAAAAAAAAAAGGAAGAAAAGATTACCTCCGCTTCCGTGGAGCTCTCGGACCCGCGATTTTTTTCCCCCTGAGATGCTTTTGGCAGAGCCGGTTCCTCCTTTCCCACTCCCGAATCCCGCAAACGGAGGCATCGGGAAAAGCTCATCCCTGCCGGGGCAGAATCAGGACTTTGAGCCGGGTTTTTTTTTGGGAAGCGGGGAAATTATCCCTTGTTGGGTTTTGTGAAGGTCTGACGGGGAATGGATTGGTTTCTCCCAATTGTTTCCTTTCTGCATCCTCCGCGGAAAGCAAAAACTCTGGGTGCTCCCGCGGCTTCTTTCAGAGAAAGCAAATGCTTGGGAAGAAATCTCTGCAAAATTAAAATATATAAGAAAGAGAAACCGGTAAATACACGCACGAGAAAGGGTTTTCATCGGCGTGATGAATGTGTAAATGACCGTACATAAAACACAGATATGTTTGCAAGTGCATGGCAAGGAGAATAGGGTAGAAAGAAACGAAAATCTCGTAGAAGTTTTTCCAAATTTTTACCTTGCTCTTTTTTCTTTTTTTTTCCTATTCTGAGAAAAAATTTCAAGTTTTGGATATCTTAGTGAGTTATTATTATTATTATTAATTATTATTTATTACTATTTTTAATTATTATTTCAAAGGAATGCCATATCAATAAAACCAAATCTGAATTTTAATTCCCTAAATTTTGCCTTAATTATCAGCCCGTTTTTCAGCGGTAGAAGGGCAAACACCTTTTAAAACGGCAGACTTTATTTTTTTTCTTGGAACCCTGGAAATCCAACAAAAAAACTGGAGGAAAGGAGGGAGAAGTGCCCGCGTGCTTTCCTCCCTATCAGCTCTGTGCGATCCCTGCCCGGATCAAGCCCAGCCGCCGCCGCCTTTTCTGTTTGTCAATTAAAGAAAAAACAAATTCTAAGTGAAACGCACAAAAAGTTAAGCTTTAGTTTTTCGGGCAGGGTTCATTTGTTATAGAATCGGAAGGATTTGGGGTTGGGATTTGTTGCCGCTTTCTTACGTTTTTGTCAGCTCTTCTCCCGGGCTGTGCTTTGGAGTTACTTTTGGCTTTTGATTACATCGTATCTGCCGTGCCTGAAAGCTAAAATTAGGGAGAGGAGCCGGCGGGGGCCGCGCTGTTTTTGGGAAAGGAGGAATCTGAGGGAAGGGATCAATCCCGAGGAGCTGCCCGGGAGAAGGGGCTCGGGTTGATCTTAACTTTGGGGCTTGTGTCACCAGGGGCAGGGGGACAGCGGGGTTCCTTCAGAGCTGATTTTTAAAGCCGGCACAGGGCTCAGCCCCTGGCCGCGTTATTGCTGTGCTCAGTGTCCTTGCAAGCCCCGGCTGAGCATCCCCAGAGCTCCGCAGCTCCGGGGAGAGCCCATCCCCGGGGCAGCACCTGCTGCAAGAGCAGGGAGGAGAGAGCACGGCGGTGATGGTGCTGGAGGAGCACCACTCGGGCCCCATCTCCAGGCCCGGTCTCTCCAGCTGTCTGATTTGGGAAAAGGTCCCTGGGGAGGCACTGCAGCTTTTTGGGGCACCTTCACATTTAAGGTTAGAGCTGGAGTGAGAAAAGATCCCTTCCTCTCGTTTCTGTTGTTTTCCTGACCCTGGCCCAGCGCAGTTTTAATGTTCAGCCTTGATCCGAGCTCAAGAGGACATTTCCTCCTCCAGTGTTCCTCTGGGCAAAGAGGCACCACCAGATTTTTTCCATAATGATGAAAACATCTGGCCCTCTCCGAGCTGTCAGGCTCTGCTCTGCTTCTTCCCAGATGCCTTCCCCACTCCAGCCCTGCAGCTGCCCCAGCACAGCCCCTCCATGCCCAAGGAATTCCCGACCTCCAGCTCAGGGATACTTGACACTGTCCACACGGGGGGACTGACTCCTCCAGGGTCCTCATTCCCTGGGTTTGGATTTTAGGCACAGCCAGCCCGAGGAGGTGGAAATCTCTACCCTGAATTATTTTCTAAGGCTTTTTCCCTTCACTGTGCCCAACAGGAGTTGTTTCCACCACTGCCTCTGTATGTGTAATTCAGGATTAGCTGCTCCATAGCTTCCGTCCTGGAATGAGGGGGTACATCCATGCTTTCAGCCAGGGCACTGATTTTCACTGTCAAAACATGCTTTAGTAATAATGTGCCCTTAGTTTTGTGTGTCAGAGTTAGATCAGGCATCCACTTTTAAAAAAAGTAAAAAGATAATAAACTCCCCAAAGAGAAATAAGGAAACATTGAAGCACTGATTCAATAAGATCCTAAAGTGCTGATCAAATTGTAAATATCTGAGTTACAAGGATCTCTCGTGTGCTTGAACTTTCATAACAGAACTGAGGTGAAAAATTAGAAACTTTGTTGACATATTGTGATTTAAAAGAAAGAAAGTTAAGAAACCGACCTGCCCCTGGAAAGTGAACAAAGGTACATCCAAGTGGAATGACTGAAAAAATAAATATGTTCTTAGGCCACAAGAAAACACTCTGAATGAGAGATGCATTTGGCTCCAAGCAGTCAGAGCAGCCTGAGCCCTGTCTAGAGCAACTCTAAGGATTTCAGCATATAAAAGGAAAGGGGGCGATGTCCTATGTTTAAAAATATGACTTTACTTAGTCCCAAGGAAGAATAAACAAAGGAAAGCCAAAATCCTCAATGTCTCTAGAAAAAAAAAAAGTGTTTAACCACAATTCTAAACTATCCTTTTCCTTGTCCCTCCCCACTTTTTAAAAAATGGACAAATAACAGTGCCAAGCTCCAAAGCCTTGTGTCATATTCCAGCCTCTCCAGCTTCACTCTCATTGATGCCAAAGTTCATGGAAGAACAATAATATTTACAAAATATGAACCTGATCCAGTAGTTCACATTCTGCACTTAAGGTGATGGAAGCTGTGGCAAAACAGAGCGGAAAATCCCAAAGTATCTCCTGTCCTGGGAACTTGAATTTCATCAGGGGTGTGAAAGCTCTGCTGGGCTGACCCTTGGCTGTGTTGGTGCAGAGGATTTTGGTGTTGTGCAGGAGGAGGCAGTGGACTGGGGTAGCTCCATGGTGGAGATCTAATGGAAAGAGATTCCTGTTCCCATTCCTGCCCTCATTCCCACCATTTATTCTAAATGACTTGTTAGCATTAGCTGGATTAAAGTTCCAGTAGGATAAAATGTCCCGCAACAGGGATTTCTGCTCTGTGTTTTGAGGGGCAGTAAATGCTCTTGTCTCTGTGTACATTTTTATTGTAAGCTCCACTGGCCCCAGAGTAAATCCTCATTTTGAAAAAGCCCCTTGTGTGACTGGAGTCACTCTGAGCTACTTTTTATATGCATCACACGTGAGCAAAAGTGAGGGGAAAGGGGCACGCTGTGAGCTGCAAAGCCAGGCCCTCAGCACTCAGGATGTGACTGTTGTGTGAGTGTCCTGTCGGGCTTTTGGGTTTATTTCAGCCCTGCCTTTCCCCCCTAAAGCCTGTGTCTCCCAAAGTGCACAGGATGCACAGTGCTTGTGCAGCAGAGTAACGATTCAATATTTAGTTTTATCCCTGTTGAGCTGCTTTGTTCCACAGCAAGTTCCTAAACTTCAGTTTTTCAGCTCCTCTTTCATTTCAGGAGTGTCCAAGTGCTCTGAAGGTATCAGACATTCTGCCTTTGCCTATCTCACGTGTGGAGAGGAAATAACCCAGGAGTTTTAGCCCTGGATTTAAGGTGCAGAGTGTGAGGTTAAAAGCATCCATGGATTTGGGGTACTCCACGTGAGATTGTTGCAGCGTGAATGAAAAGAATTTTAGGGGTTAAAAGATGCTCCAGCATTGCAGGCGTGGAGAAAGCCTGGAGAAATTGCTACTTAATGGAGGGTAACTTGGTGATGTTTAGGTGATTCTCAAGTAGATAACAAAATTTCCTGGTCCTGGTGTAAAGGTGAAATCTTTTCCTAAAGGCACAGATGTGTTGCAGTCACTCAAAGCAAAAATCCTCAGGATTTTTCTGATGCATTGTTTTCCGGCCTTGCTCTTCCCTGAGGTTTTCCAAGTAAAGCAGGTAGATACTGGTTCCAAAAAGAGGCAGGTACCTTTTGGCTCAGCTGCTAAAAAGTGTTCAGCAAGTGAAAATAATGGAAATATGAGGCAAGGCTCCATCAGGTGGAGAGTCAGGGATGAGAGGTTTCTCCAGCTGGTCAGTTTGGAAAACTCTGGTGCATGAACAAGAAACAGGCAAAAAAAACCAAAACGGAGCTTGCCTTGGGTAAATGCCCTGAGCTGGTAGTTTACAAATTGTCCTCCCACTCAGGCAGCCCCTTTCTTTGGGATGAGAAAATCTGCAGACAGGTGCCACCAACACGTGCATCTGCTCCACCTGCAGGCACTTGGGCCGCTCTAAAGCTAGAAAAAAATGGAGCTCATTGCTTGCTTTTTGTTTACTTTCCATTTTGTAAATTTGAATCCATCTGATTACGGTTCTTCACGTGAACAGTCCATTTGTAGAAACTTGCAGCATCCTGCCTTCCTGCCTTTTACAGGGAATGCTATCTCAGCCTGCTCGGTATCAGCTATGTCTGGTTAGGGACGCCCCATCCTTGAGTGGCTTCACTTTTATCAGTGGTGGTGGGGCACTTTTCTGCTGGGAAAGGCCATCCTTAGGAACAGGAGCTGTTACCTCATCAGAAAGGTGTGAGGTGGGCCTGGCTTTTGATCACTTGATTAACTCAGACTCGACGTGAGCGCTGTGGCACCTCCGCGACCGGAACACCAACGCATCCTGTCAAACCCATCCCTTTCTCCTTCCCGCCATCCAAGGCTCGAGATAAGCAATAGCGAGATGTCTGTCTGGCTGATGGAACCAGCAGTTTCTGGTCTAATCCATGCTGGGCTGCAGCACAAGTGTCTACCAAGGATCACAGAGTATTATGTTTTATACAATACATGCTGGTGGGTAAATTTAGAGTTGACAAGTCCCTTCCACAATTGGAGGACTCAAGGACAGGCCTATCAGGTGGCAACTGGCTGGGGGAGTATTTATAATCCATTTGCTGACTGGAATTAATATGAATCTGTCATCCCTTGTGCCACTTGGGATACCACGTAACCGAGGGCTGACGGTGCCAATAGCTGTGGGAGATCTTTCTTGGCAATAGCTGGATGTGTTTTTCCCAACTGATCTCAGGAAAAGTTGTCACTGAGATAAAGCACTGTCTGGATCCTCTGTTTTCTGAGCCCTGCAGACTTGGGGAAATGGGACATTTGACACGGGCAGTAGATTGTGGTGTGGGGGCAGCCAAGGCACAGCTGGTGTGTCCGAGGAGCTGACAGCTGTCTGGGGAGCAAACTCAGAGCTTCTCTCAGGGCAGAGCAGCACCTCCTGCTCCTGCCTGATTTTAGCAGGTAATGCTCCCTGTTATCTGTGCCCACAGACAGGCAACTGAAGCTTCCTCTGTTCTAATCAGGTGAAATACAGCCAGGCCAGCTTCTCCAAGCAAGGCAGGGCCTTGGCTCCTTTCTTGTCAGACACATATTCGCTCAGT
The DNA here is from genome assembly GCA_013390105.1 of Tichodroma muraria. Lineage (NCBI taxonomy): Eukaryota > Metazoa > Chordata > Aves > Passeriformes > Sittidae > Tichodroma > Tichodroma muraria. The sequence continues at coordinate 329,104 of WAAG01072684.1, forward strand.
TTCCCCCACCTGTTTGATGTGAATGCCTTGATGGGGTCACTTACCTGGACCGTTTGTGTTTTGTGTGTGTTAGAAACAGCTGTGTTATCCACAGGAGTTCCCTGCAATACTGTGCTCCTGCAAACACCCGGGGGCTTCTGCTCAGCAGCCACTGCTGGGCTGGGGCTCCCTTGGGAGCAATCAAAGCTGTGTATCGAGGTTTCCTGGCAAATAACATCCCTTGGCTGTGCAGCTGGGTGGTGTGGATGTAATAAATTACAAGAAAATTGGGGACTGTTACAGGTGAAAGGAATTTTATAAAGTAACTAATTTTTCCCAGGCTTTGATGTTTATTTTTGTGTTTCATTGGGTTCACAGAGGCAGAGAGGATCCCTCCTTCTTTTCCTCTACTCAGACACAAACCTCTTTCCTTGGAAATATTGTTTAGCTACATTTTTTCTCCTAACAATAAAAGCCAAATTATTTTTAATCCATTGACAACACACTCCAAGACCAGCCACCAAAATTTTAGACACAGAAAAACAAAACCTTTAAGAAAAAAGGTTTTATTCAGTGAGGGTTTCCTGGAGATTTTTCTGAGGAATAATGGGAGGATTCCTGAGGGATCCATGTGGCTGTCCTCTGCCTCATCCTCTGGTGATCCTGAGCCCAGCTCCCCCTCCTGCTGATGCTCTCCCAGCCCCTGGCTGTGCAGCTCCTTGCCCATCCCAGATGGACACAGCCAGGTTTCAGTGCTCTGTCACATGGGACGTTTGGAAAAAAAGATCAGAAATCTGGCCTGAAGTTTCCAAGCAGGGAATTAGGTTTCATTTCCTCTTTTCTGCCCCTAGACTGGGTGGAACTGGGCCTGGATGGTTACAGAGGCAGTGCAGGTCATAGAGGAGCCTTTTTTTCCCCTGCCTGTGTCTCCAAGGCCCTCTGTGTGCACCGATGGTTGAGACATCAGACACTACAGTTTAGTTCTTAAAAGTTTCAGATGTCTCTTCAAAAATGAACACAGAGGGAATTGTTCTTCCTTTAGGATAATCTTTCAAGACTCCCACACCCTCCTGAAATGGGAATTTTTGCCCCTGACACTCCTTGGCTTCTTGCAGAGAGTTTTTATTCTATTTTTAAAGAAAATTTAATTGACTGTAATTTGGTCTGCTAAATCTGAGGAGGATCTTGCATCTTACAGTTCCAAATGAAGCTCCTTGGAGTTTTAAGTGAGACTTCAGGCAGGTTTGATGTGCTTAGGGCGGGTAAAATGACTGGGGGATAATATCCAGAATTTGCCATTTGGCCTGAGACTGCAGGGAAAGGGATGCAAATCTCTCCAGTTTGGCACATGGCGTGCGCAGAGAGAAAACTACTGCAACCCACAGCTTGCTTCACACCAGATCTTTTCACCGTCTGAATCTGACTCCAAGCCCACGCACGTTTCAGAAGAGAACCATATTCTGCATCCCTAAATCACATGAACTGCTGTAAGTTGGCACAGGTTTGTCCCCAAACAGAAACCAGAGAAAAGGCTTCCTTCCGGAAAATCTGTTGCCAGATGGTCATTTTGAGCAGAAGGAAAAGAAGAAAATGTTAAATACTGCTCTGCTTTGAAGAGTGGTTTCATAAATGCAGCTTCGTGCGCAGTAATGTTATTGGCTGTTCCTTCCAAAGTAGTGCCAAGGGGTGGATGTGTGTAATTTATCAGTGTGCCTGTTCCCTGAAATTAATGAAAAAGACAAATTCAAAACCTTGGACTCTTAAATTCTTCTATATTGCATCTCATTTTAGTCTTTTCCTGTGCACAAACCTCGTTACCACGTACCATTCACTACTGACCATTGCATGGGCCCTGCTGTTCATTTTGGTGTTTTTCAGGTATTTGCTTCTCCTGATGCTTTTTCCTGGCATCACAGACAGGTCTGTAATTGCCTGGTTGCTCTCATCCCCTGCTTTTGAGGACAGGCAGTGCCTTTGCCCCCTGCCTGCCTGCTGTATCTCACCTGTCCTTCACAAGTTCACTAATGGCCCAGATAACCAGCTCCACGAGGATCCAAGGATAAAATTCCTCGGGGACAGCTGATTAGGAAATATCCCACTTTCCAGCTGGTTCTGGCCCTGCTCAGAATTGAGCTGTCCCTGCTGTTGTGGTCACTGTCGAGGCTTTAGGTGAGGAGAGGAGCCAAGGCAGGGGTTGTTTGTTCCCCTGTGTTTTTTCCCCTGCTGATCCTCTTCCCTGCTCCTTGCAAGGCTGTGAGCAGAGAGGGGTTAAACCGCCTTCAGGGGAGTTACATGGAAAACCAGCAATGTTCAAATATTGATTAACCAGATTTGATAAAATGAATTAAACTGTTTTTCCCTGTGTCTGAGCCCTGTTACACCTGTGAGGGGGGGCCCAGAGCAGGGCCTAGCTCAGCTCTGTGGGGCCCAGCAATGGGACAAGAGGAATGGACAGGAACTGATCCCAGCAAGTTCCACCTGGATATGAGGAAAAACCTTTTTCCTGTGCAGCAAATGAGCCCTGAACAGATCTGGGAGAGGCTATGGAGTCTCCTCCCTGGGGGTATTGCAGAGCAGTCTGGGCACACTCTGTGCCCTTGATGCCTGAAGTTTCAGCTTCCATGTTTCCCAGACTCTGCTCTGCTCTGCTGTGTGACTCTGAACTCCACAGAAAGTGAGAGCAAGTTCTCCTCCCAGCTCAGGCACACGGAACAATCCTTTCCCAGCCCAGAGCCGAGGGCACCGCTGCAGCCTCGGCCCAAAAAGTGCAAACAGCAGGGAACTGAGGAGAGAATCTGGGAGATGGGACTGCATGGCCTGGAGCTGGGATTGGACAATTGACCCCAACGTGGAAATGGACCAAAGCTGATAAAAGTGGGAAAACTCGTGCCCAGGATCCATCTTGGGTGGAGCCACGGCCGGGCTCTCGCACTGCCCAAGGTGAATCCTGTGAAGGCCTTTTAGTAAATCCCTGCTTTATTGCTTGAACTCTGTCCAGCCTCTGCTCCAGAGAGCCTCTCCTGGCATCACCCTGGGCTCTGGGATGGTCCTGCTGGAGCCAGGGAGGTGGCACCAGGGACTCTCTGTGGTCCCTTCCAGCCTGACCCATGCTGGGATTTTGGGATCCCTGCAGCAGCTGCGGTGCTTCCCCAGCCCCTTTCTCTCCCCATGAGCAGCGCAAGGTTGCCTTCAAGTGAAAGCAGAAAGGAACTGCAGGGAGGGAGGGATGAGCACTGTGGGAGCTGCATTCCCAGCTGCAGCTGTGGAGTTCAGAGGACAAGAGAATTCGTGAATAAAAAAGACATACAGACAAACTCCCACCCCGGTAATTTGACAAAATGTCCATAATTTTGGCAATCCCGACCAGAATCTGTGGCCTGCACAACTCTCTGAATTCAGAGAATTTATACTCCTTTCCTATATTCCTATTCCTGTATTTATACCTCTGTACTGCTGCACATAGATTGAGCTGTGTGGGAAAAGCTGGTGCTGCCAAAAGGAGTTGAAGTTTCGGTTTTGAGAGTCAACATTTGACATGGTGCCTGTTCTCACTCTCCTCTGGTTTTTCTTCAGTAGAAATAAGTTTTTATGTCCAACCACTCTGCCTGATGCAAAGGACCAGATTCTCCCCAAGCGTGCAAAAGGATGAGCTTTGCTCTCCCTCCCAGCAGCCCATTGTTCTGCTTTTCTTTTAATGGAGAATTAAAAAAATCTCATGTCTAAGTCACAAGTAATTTTTGTCCATTTGGATTATTTTTCTCCTGAAAAGAAATGCAACTAACTTCAGAACTAATGACACAAGTGGTCTGAGTGTAACTTTCCTGAAAATAGCCTTCTTAAGTATTATTTTCTTTTACTGAAATAGCTCTTGAAATAATATCTCAGAGTTTACTTATAATTAGTATCCTAATTATTTACTAATTATTTACTTATAATTAGTATTAGAGTTTACTTATAATTAAATTTCCACTCTTTCAGAGCCCATCATCCATTTTTTGAAGGTTCTAAATTAATATTATTCCTACTTTAAGTCCTTGCACCTCCTCTGCTGCTACCCTCAGAGTTATATGAGAAATCTGTATATTCGTATGACAGGAGATGACAGGAGAAAACCGAGCTCCTCTCCAGGAATGAGGAAACCTAACTAGGAGTGTCATCAAACAAATCAAAAATTTTTTTTGCATTGTTTGAAAATTTGAAACAATTTTGCTGCAGCAAACACCTCCAGCTGCTCTGTGTCCTCTCCCCATCCTTGTGGCTTAAGCAGTTGGGGGGTAGAAGAGTGCGAAGGGTATTTTTACTTTCCTGATGCTCTAAATCCACATGGGATAGAGTGTGGGGATTCTGGGGCTGGGGAGCAACGTGTTAGAAGTTGTGGAGCCATATTTGACTTTTTAGGCTCTGGGCAAATCACATTTGTTTCGCATTTCCTTCCAGTGGTGGATGTGGCTGTGCAGGGCGGGCAGGAGGGCTGTGCTGGGACCAAACTCGAGAGGAGAATTTAGCAGATAATTTGCTTTTAGCTGGGAGCAAAGCAGCCCGCTGCTGCTTTTCTGCAGGCAGAAAAGGGGCTGGGAGGGCAGAGGAGTTTAACAATGAAATGCCGAATCCCGCAGACCATTCCCAAGTCTGGCCGTGCCGGGGTTTTTTCTGGGATGGCAGATGCGAGCTCCCCATCCCTGATCCAAACCTCCCAGCTGGTGCCGTTCCGCTCCTGGCTGCAACCGCAGGTCCTGCGGGTCCACCCCTCCCCGCTGCTGCCTGCCGAAGGTGTTTTCCTCCCTCTTGCTGAAGATGGTGCTGCAGAATAGGGAATTGTGGCTCTGGGAGAGGCGTGTGGGTGGGCACTGCTGCCGGGGGACAGGGCCTCCCCTCCCAGAGCTGTCCCCGTGGCTCTCGGGGGTGCAGGAGCTGCTGGGGACGCTTCTGTCCTTCCTTCCCAGGGAAATCTGCCTCGCTGGTGACCCTTCCACCTCCTTGCCTGCCCCACAGGCGTGGGGGTGTCGGGGCAGGATGGGTGGGAATTCCTTCCCAGCTTTGCCATGTTGCTGTGCCTTTTCTGCACCGTGCGCAGGAGGGAGGCTTCGGGCATGGAGCTGCTCCCGAGCCAAAGGGTTCGCTGACCTTATCGTGCCTTAAATCAAGATATTCACAGTCTGAATCCCAGTCCTGTTCCAGGCTGATGTGGGATGCAGTTATTCCCTTGCAGGGATCCTGGTTCACACTTTGCAGTCAGATTTCCTGGCTGATGTGCTCTGGGGCATCTCATGGCAGCAATTTAGGATATTACTGCCCCAGTTCCCCACCTTGGGGACAGGACAAGCTGCACTTGCAGTTCTCCAGTCCGAAAACTTGGGTTTTTGTTTTGTTTGTTTGTTTTTGGTTTTTTTTGGGGGGGGGACGACGACAAACTGACCTTTGCCAATGGCTTCAGCTGATGCACCAAACCCCTCCCGAGATGGAGGTGTGGGTCCCAGGGGACAGGTTTGGCCCCAGGAGTGGTGACCCTCCTCAAAATCCTGTAGGGATCCTAAACTGGGCTGCTGTGGTTGACCAGAGAAAGTCAGTCAGAGCCCTAAATACTTGCACTATATTTGTTCTGGATTTCCCATACTTGTATATGTTTACTTGGTTCCACTTATCAAGTTTGTTCAGATTTTTAGGAGGACAATTTATTCCATAAGAAAATTATGCAGGGCATATTTTTTTTTTCCTTTTTTATTTTTTGGGAAGACTTGGTTTTCTTTTGTGATTTATATAATTTATCAGGATTGAAATGGGAATTCAGAAAAGAAGACATGAGAAGGAATTATTACCTGAATTAAACTGTTTAATGTGTCAACTACAGATGAAAAATAAAGAGTATAAAGGCCTGTTCTGTGTATAAAGCTGATATTTATGTAGGGAGTGAAACAAAGTATTTTTTCTGGTCTTCACAGTTTTAGTAATAGAATATATTTTGGACTTTTTCATGTTTAGAAATGGAAAATAAACTTTCCTGCTTTTCAATTAATTAATTAACACCTGAATGATAAAGTACCCCACTCAAACCAATTGAATAAATCAGAATGAACAATTCTGATAATTTTTTCTGTATTTGCAGTAAAAGTTCTTTACCTCAAAATTTGTTGAGTTTTTTTGCCATGTTCAGGTCATGGTGTGTGGCTTCCACCATTTCAGCAGTTTGACTTTCCTTTAAAACGTTGTCATCGTGTATAATTTGTGCAATTTTTCTCTGTAGTGCACAGGATTTCAAGAGATGATGGTATAATTTTGATTCTATTTCTGATGTCATTTTAAATTCAAGTAGGCAAAATGAAAAAAACCCTCAAAATTTAATAATTCAGTGTACATCTCCACCAAGAGCCCTCACTGGCTGCCTGTGGATAACCCAGCAGGTATTTTCAGGCTGGCACTGGTTTTGTTGGCGTTGATCTTGACTGGGGAGGATTTTTTATTTCCTACTCTCACCCTCCTGGCATTTATTCCTAAAGCACAAAGCTCTAAGAGTTGTTGCGAGGGGTTTGGACTTTTTCCATCTGAGCCTAAAGGATTCTGCTTCCAAATACTGCTGGAGATGTTTTCCCAGCGCCCAGAGCTGCAGTTTGCCATGAGGAGGCCTGGGACACCCAGCTCTGCTCTGTGCTAATTTTGCAGATTCAGGAGTCCTGCTCGGCCTGCAGGAAGCCACCAGTGTCCAGGAGGTCCTGGGCCGTACCTGGAGCCCCAGGTGGATGTCTTGGAAAACAAAACACGTATCAGCTGGCTCCTGACACCTGTATTTTGGCAACAAACCCTTTCTCTCCTCTGCTGGGCGCTGCTGTCGTGCTGTGTGTTTTTTGGGCAAGTCACTTTTCACGGCTCCTTTCATCCTTTGCTGTGGCTGTTTCCAGCGTCACCTCCTCGGCCCGGGGACTCTTGTACCGTGTGTTTACCTGGATGTGAGGAGGGTAATAATCCCGAGGGCCAGAGCCACCCGCAGCAGGTCTGGCAGGTCCAGCTGGCCGAGCTCGGGCACAGCACGTTCCCTCCTGGTCTGTGCCGGGCACCGTGCAGGGCAGTGCCCGCTGCTCCTTCCTGCTTGAAGCTGGGGCTGCCCAAAATCTGGCAACCGGGTGGGACAAGGGGACCAGAGAATTGGTGGATGGGCGCAGGAATAGCAGGATGGTAGTGGGCACCAAGTTATGTGTCCTGGCTTTCCCTTCCTGCTGGACTGGTGCATCTCTTGGGGCAGTTTTTGGGGGCCAGGGCAGCCTCCCCTCTGCGCTGGGCTGTGTGCACAGGCTGAGCCTCATTAGCAGCTCATTAGTACTCAGTGGAGAGGTAATGTCTCCGGAGTAATTTCCTCACTCCCTGCGCCTTCCACACAATCCCAGTCCCTCCTTGCAGAGGATGGGTGTCCTCAGGGAAGGGTCGAGCTCAGTTTGCCTCTTGAAATACACCCGCAGCGAGTAATTTATGCCGTCAGCTCCACTCGCTTGAAACCCCTGTGAGAGGGAATTGTGGAGCAGCCGAGAAGTCCCCATTTGCCTTCTCATCTTTCCATATCTTCTCCTTCCTCCCCTTCCTGTCTTGTCTGTTCCTACACTTTCCTTTCCGCTTGTTCCTTGCCTCTCTCTTCTTTTCTTCCTCTTTTTTTTCTTCTCTCCTTTCTACCCCCTTCTCTTCCTCTCTCTCTGTGCTGCCGGATATTCTGAGCAGCGACAGCAGCCGCTGGGAGCTGGAATCCAGGGAGATAACAGCACTGCCATGAGAATCAGCCTGCTCAGCTACAATTAGCCCTGTTGATATCTTTCACCTGGGCAGAGCTGCCTTATCATCGCTACTTCTTGGAAAATGAAGGGTCACTGATACTGATAGCAGATAGCCGACTCCGGCATTTCCCTCTGGTTTTCGTGTTGCTGGAATCCCTTTCTGGCTCCCTTCTCCCCACGATTAGTTCTGCATCCCTCTGGTTCAGCTGTGCTGCTGTCAGATGGAAAGCAGGCACCGGAGCTTCCCAGCGCTGCTCGGCTGGAGCAGAGACCCCGGGAAAATCCACCTGGTGTGAGTGACACGGCATCCAGGAATCCTGCAAGGTCCTGGAGTTTAAAGCCAGAAATAAAACAACACATCAGTGCTCCAGGGCCTCTTTCTGCTGAATTGTTGCCCTGTCTTTGGGAACTACTGAAGGGCACGAAGCAGAGGCAGCTGGGGTTGTTCCTGTGGGGCTGATCCAATCTCACCTTGCTCCCGCCTGATTCTGCAGTTCCTCACCAGGGATATGGAGATATTGGCAAATACTCCTGCAGATTTTCTTCCCACCCTGGAGGGGCTTTAACATCTGTTTCTAAAGCCTGTAGACAGTGTGGTTGTCCTTCCTGGCCTGTGTTTTGGTGGCAATTTCACCTATCTGATAAAAACAGAGCCAACTTTGTGCTTCTGTGCTGTCGTTTTGTGGGTCGTAAGATTGCAATCAGAATAATTTTTGGTTTATCCCGACGGCAGACTGGAGGCACCAGCCCTCTTGTGACATCAGTGTGTCCTTGCCAGTGCTACAGGAGAGTCCTTGGGTCTGGCCCTGCTGTTTTTCTGGCCAGAGGAGTAAACTGCGAGTGTGGGGGTGTGTGCCCTCGAGCGTATTGGAGCAAGGGTTGCACAAGCCTTACTACGGGTGCAGCTGCACCTGTGGCACTGCAGTGGCAGCCAGGGCCGTGCAGGGCTGGGGCATCTCCTGGACTGAGCTGACCCGTGCCTTTCATGTGCCGTCCCTCCAGCGACCTGTGCGTCACCGCGGTGTTGCTGCTTCAGCTGCCGGGCACACGCCGTGCCTGCTCCAGAGAGCCACTGCCCTGGAAAATCCCTCCTTTCCCTGCTGATGTGGTTCCAAAAGTGAGGCCTCAGTGGCAGCACCTGCTTTTGTGACCCCTGAAAGGTTTTGAGTTCGCCCATTTTCTCGTCCCACAGAGAATTGCCGACATAGGAGAATACCGGCGGTTTTCATTCGAAGATAAGGAGGGGTGTTGCACTGGGGACTTTGTTTATCCCATAAAGTCTGTGCTTCCCGTTTCTTCCTCTGCCTTCTCTGTCCTGCCTGTGCCTCGTGCTGGTAGAGAACATGATCCTCCTGTGAGCTGCCCACAACCCTTTGTCCCGACAGAAGAAAACATAGGTGAATCGCCAGAGGAATGCGAATCCAATAAATTGCAACATTTGGATGTTTATCTGACCTTCAGTGTTTACAAGGTTGTCTGGCAGTGGCACGAGAGAGGGTTTGACCAACTCGTTGGTCAATTGGACTGAAATCTGTTCTTGTCTCTGGTCAGTCTGGCAATGCCCTAAGAACAGCTTGTTCCAAGCAAGCTCCTAAATGAGTTTATGTGCTGAACTGGGACCTTCACATGTTCTCACTACTGTCTCTGCCCCTTACTCACTCCACCCTTTCAGGTTCTTGATTTCAGAATAATTGCTGTATTTTCCCCCCAAATGGCATCATCCTGCTACCATTTGCCTTGGGGAGGTACAGCTGTCTTTTCTCCTTTAAAGAGAGGGCCTGACCTTTTTTCCAGGCTGTGCTGAAGCTGTCATATGTGACCAGCTGAAGGAAAGCACAGGATGACCAGAATTCAAGCAATAGGGTATATAATGCCATAAACCTTAGTAAACTTTATTGCAGATTTTTAAAAGCAGTATTCAAGTCTTATCTTTGTCATACTTAAAGCGTTGTACAATTCTGGATTCTGTGGAAAGGCACTGTGGGTTTCCTGCTTTTCCATGGTTTGCAAATGGTCCTGTGCTTAGGGATTGCTGCATGAAAATTCCATGCCTCAAATCGGGCATTTCTGAATGTGGGAAGTTTGGGGACAGATTATTTTCAGCCTCATCTCTTTTCTGGTTTTGACAAGAGTGCCCCTGATAAGCCTATAGATTCAGGAAAGTTTCAGTGATTAGGCAAAAGCCTAATCCTAACGTCCTGCTATTATTATCAATGGGTTCTTTTAGCAGAGCTTTTAATGAACCCAAGATTGGACCTTTAATTTTTATCCCAGAGTCATTCCCCAGCCCTGGGCTGTTGGCTGCGGCCAGCTTTCCCCAGTCCATGTCCCACACATCTCCTTTTCCAAGAATCTGCAGAGTCCACTGCTGCTGCCATGGGCTGCCAGGACCCTCAGGAGCCCTTTCTTGCTGCAGAGCATTTCCAGCCTCCCTGGGCATCCTCTGCCCCCTCTAAGCCACCCAGGCTGCCTTAAATCCCTCCTTCTTTACAGGCTGAAATGCTTTTAATGAGCTTCTACAGACTCATCAGCAGTTAGTGGCAGCTTTTGGGTCAGCAAGTGTAGGTGGGAGAAAACCACGTAATTCCTGTCGCTGCTGTTGCGAAGCATCTTGTGCAGGGAGTTAATGCTGAGTGCCCAGGCAGGCACTATTTCATTTTCTGCACGGGGAGGCAAAGGGCAATGTTTCCTTCTCCCAATGGAATCTTTTTCTGGCCAGGGTTCTCTCCTATGATACACGGATCAGTAGCCCCAAGGTTGGGGCTTGCTGACAGCCAGGAGCTACTGCAATCATAAATAATAATAATAATATTTTACAGAAGGCTTCAAGCATGTGCACTGCACCCCTCTGCAAACTGATTTTGTAGTGACTTAGTTTCATGTCAGTTTAGCAAAATGCTGAATGTGCATAGTTCCTCTTCATTTTATCTTAAAATAGGACATCTAAATAAGGAGCTCTGTAGGCCTTTCCCAGTCTCTCCTGGCTGTCAGCTTTCACTGAGCTTCCCCACACCTCCCACTGCATTTTTCTCCAGGGTAGGAAGAGACTCTGCAATGTAAGTGGGATTATTCATGGGTGACAAATGTAGCCCGGTGTGACTGTGGGATATAGAAAAGCAGCTACAAACTGCAGAAAATTTGAGAAATGGGAGCGGGGTTTCTAGCAGGGATGTCGTGCCATAATGGCTCAGATAGCAGAGGGCTGATCCTGGGCTGGGTTAAAATGCAGCCTGGTTTCAGCTTTTCCATGAGCTGCTGTTTCCGATGGCACCGGGGGAGCTGGTGCTGCCTGTGCCACGGGGGCACTTTGTTCCTGCACTGTGCCAGCCAAGCCAGCCCTGGTTTCAACCCTGCTGAGGTTCCTCTTGCAGAACCACACCAGGGCTGGTGCCCCTGGCGTCACCAGAGCCACCCATATGCATGGCAGTGGATCCAGCACTGCCCCTGGGGCACTTCCTTCCAGCAGAATTCCTTAAAAAAGCTTCCATCCACATGGAGAACCTCACAGCAGACTCTCCAAAGAACGGCTTTTTACTTGAAAAGGGTTTCTAAATAAACTCCAAGCCACGTTTTTATAGGGAAGGATGGTATTTGCAGAAAAGGTTAAGGCTGTAACAGGCAGTATTCTCGGAGATAGGAATTCTCAGAGCCTGCAGCTTCCCATAGTTTGACATCTCTAACCCTCGAGTCCCCATTTCACATTCCCAATCAAGAAAGACGCCAGGTTTGCATCTCAAATGCAATGCTCCACTGGCCAGGGGGTTCTTCCCCTATAGAAAATGCACAGGAACAAAAATGGTGAGGGTCTCATTAATTATAAGGTGCCAGGACCTGTTGGTGCTGCAGGAAAGACCTGGGAAAGGCTTTGGGAGGCATCAGTGGAATTCCTGCCCCTGGGGGGGTCCAGCTGCACCCCTGGCATCCCCTCTCCATAATTCACTTTTGGCTGGTCACAGGGCAGCTGCCCAGGGTGGCTCAGGCTCTGCTCGAGGCTGGAGATGTGCTGAACTTGTCCCTGGGGGAAAAGGCAGCAAAATTTGTGCCTCGAGCAGGTGTGAGAGAAGCCTTTCCTGCGAGAGTCTCCGAGGGGAGCATGGAAACACGAACATAACTAGCAGTGAAAACTGAGTGGGATTTGTGTTTCTGGTGAGATGTCAGGAAATAGCTTTAAAAATGCTCTGCTGAGAGGCTTCCCAGCAAGCTTTTAACTATTCCCTCACCTGGGAAGATCGCTGGGATGAATTCCTCAGGCGTGACGCAGCACAGAGCTGCTCTGGAGCTGCCTGGGCTCTCCTGGCATCTCCAGGCAGAGGAGGAGAGGGAAGGGCAGTACCTGGGAACCTGGGAAGAGCAGGCAGGAGCGCTGGCAGCAGCTCTGACTCAGCTCACCGTGTGGGCTGACATATGTAAATTGCCATATACATTTGTAAATGTTTTGGTATGCCTGAGCAAGCCAATATCTGGAATTAATTTTGTTCTTTTGGAAGGCAAGACAGGGAGCCCGTAAAGGGGATAAGCCCAAATGGATCACAAGTATGAATCCTGGTGGGGTTTGTTCAGCTGGCTGAGACCTGTGTGTGGATGTGCATTTGCAGTTTGAATTTTCTGGATTTGGTTTTCCTCACCTCACTTGTAAAGTGACTCGGAGCAAATTGAACTAAGATCACTTCAGCCTTGAAGCAGACTTGTAGCTGGTATTAAACGTATTTTAGTGGGTTGTGCAATGCAGAATCCTTGCTCTGCAGTCTGTTTTAGTGTTTCTTTTTCTCCCTGTGCTTCTGCACTTTCTAATGTCAGCACTCTGTTACTGACTGTGCTATTTCCTGGGACGTGATGCCCTAAGGGCAGCTGGGGGTCGTTTCTCCATCACTAACGTTTGCCACTTGTGGGAGCAGGATGCAGGCTCACCATTTAACATGTTAGGAGATGAAAAATAACTTTTTTGGTTGAAATTGTGGGGAGGATGGTAGAGGCAGAATGCAGCTACCTCAGCTGCATCACAGCCATGGTGAGGAGCAGCTCCTGGAAAAAAAAAAAATTAAAAAAAAAAAATGCACTGGGATGGTGAATGCCAGTGAAGGGTCCAGCTCAAGTTATTCCTTGGCTGTAGCCCGAGTGCAGGTTGGTCTGAGCTCACATCCCACCAAACTCTGTGACAGCTCTGCTGGCAGGATGCACTCTCCCGATGGTGTTTGACAGTCCATGACAGGATTATAAAGAGCTGCTGCACCTCCAGGCAAAGAAATGCTACAGGTCCTACATTGCTGCAAATCACATTTAGGCTTGTGAAGCCCATCTCATCCAAAGGCTTCAACTGGATTAGTTATTTTTAAACCCCACAGAAGGAGTGTTAAAAATGTGCTTTTTCATGCAAGCAGCCTTAAAAAAAAAAAAAAAAAAAAAAAAAAAAAAAAAAAAAAAAGAAATCCGTGCTTTATATTCTGAGGTGCTTTCTCATAATTTCCCCGTCCTTTTGCTGCCTACACCCTGACACTGTATGAAAATGACTTTGGAGACAACACAAAGGACTGTTTCTTCAGCTTGCTTTTTGTAAACCTTGGGGTTTTGCTTTCTTCCTTTGCTGAAACTCCAGTAAGCATCTAAGATTTCTGTATCTGATTTAAGAGGGAATGACAGCTCCAGTGACATCCCTGTACAGAGCCACTGGCTGGTACTTACTGATAGGTTATTAATAGCTGCCAGTGGGGAGTGGAAATGGCTGTCCTCTGGTTTTAGGGTAAAATCTTGAAGGGGTAACTTGCTGTGTGACATGAACTGAGTCTCTCATACACGCAGGACAAATCCTATCGGCTCTTGCAGCGTGTAGAAAGGCTTGCTGTTGTATTTGTTAATGGCTCTGGCTGGAATCCAGCACCTGGGGCTTCGGGGGCTGCTAACGCCTTGCCCACAGGCAGGTGCTGTGGTCAGCCACAGATCCCCTCCCTGCCTCCGCTGGGATGCATTTATGGATGCCGGGCAGTGCCTAAAGCCAGCCCGGCTGAGCACGGTGTGGGAATTCGGGAATTCTGTTTGGGAACCCGGGATCATCAGGGCAGCGAGGAGAAACCCCCAGCAGCTGCACTCCCTGCTCCTTCCCTGACCCGAACGTGCTGATTTAAAGCCATGAGGTGGCTCTGACAAGCTGCAGTGATCCCGATCCATGGGAAAACCTCCTGAAGGGGCTTTGTCCGAGCTTGAGGAGTGCAGGAGCTTCTGCTCCCTGTTTTTCACCCTCGAGTTGCTTCTGCATCTCCCTTCCTGCCTCAGACCAAGCTCCCAGGTCCCAGACGAGCGGCCAGCGACGTCTCCCTCTCCCGGGGAATGACACAGGAGGGACGAGGTCTCACCCTGCTCCAGAGGAAGGGTTGGCTCTGTCCCCATGTCCCTCTGCCACTGCCTGGCTGCGGGGGACGAGCAGCCAAAACACCTCTGTCCCCCTTGGCTGCAGCTGCTGGCTCAGCTTCAGAGGGCTTTTCCTACCCCCTTATCTCACAGCAGCCGAAATTCCAGCTAAACAAAACCCAGCCGCAGACTTATTCAAAACATTTATTAGTGTTTAAGGAAAATAATAGTGTGTGAAAGGTACAGAGCTTTGTCTAAAGCCATATGCATTTTCTTTATTTACAACCTTATTTGGCTGCAAACTCTACACGAGATAAAACTAGTCTGTTTTTTCTCCCAGAGATTTGGAATTAAGGACAGTTTGTCTTTCATTTATTTATTTATTTTTATTTTTCTCCTTTTAGTTCAGCACTGTAAGTTAGGACAGCATTTTCCAGGGTTTACTGCTATCTTTTTTTCCCGTAGGCGTTTTGCTTCTCTCGCAGTATTTTCATTCCAGAACAAGGCTCATTCCAGATGCAAAGCATAAAGGAAACATTCATACCTTGGCTTTTAAGCTAAACCTCCTTCATGAACAGCAAGTTCATAAGGAATGTTAATTAAAGCATCATACAGTATCTAAATGGACTTTTTTTTTTCTCCTTTTTTTTTTTAATAAAGAATTAAGGCTATGTAGATGTCACAATAAAATAATCTCAGGTAAAACGCACCCTATCTGTTAGATATGAAAGAAAGGTTTAACAATAAATAAATGATTTATGCTGTCAATAACATTATGGAACTGTATAAAACTATATTTACGCAGCTTTAAACATAAAAAAACCATACTAGTGGCATGAATATATACAACACAGGTCATGACATACGTTTAAATTATCATAGCCAGCAGTGTTTTTTTTTTTTTTAAATGGGGACACTATAATAAATAGAAATGTTAAATATTTACAATAATAGCATATGTGGAATCAGTAGATGAACACATAAAATCTTCACACACAGAGGAAAAAAAAAATGATGCCTTATACAAAAATCCCTCCCACCCACAGCTTGTCCCCCCCCTCCCCAATTTTCATTGACTAAACAAGGGGAATACACAATTTTCCCCACAGAACCAATGAATACAAGTAAAACTGTATGCATGCTGAGGTGATATGTTGACTGAGACATTCAAAGATGTAGATCTCTGGTTCCCATTGATGAATCAAGACCTCTAATGACAGAGGGATCTTATTTTAGTTCAATGCAAGAACATTGGTAGCAAGTTGCTGTTTCTGGTTTGTGTTCGCTTTTTTATATTGTTTTTTTTTCTTTTTTTTCTTTTTTTTTTTTTTTTGTGCTAAAATGCTTGGATTGTCTTTTTGGTTTGAGCTTGTTCTTCGTGGTGGTTCTGGTGCCACCAAGGGGGAGAGGACACTTTCAGGGAACCCACGGAGGCACACGCCAGAAACCTTCTTAGGGTACCACCAGCAGGTTTTTGGAGCAGAGGAGGTGGCCAAGAGAGTCAGGCCCAAACCAAGCTACTCTGTGGGGCAGCCTGGGTGCCCCAGGGGTGGCTGAGCTGTCACCAGCCCCACGGGGCAGATGCCACATGCACTGCACCATCACCACGGTCTTTGCTGCTACAGCACCTGGCCTGATCCCAGCTCTTCCCACTGAAACCAAATGAAAATTTCATCACAGAACTTTGCTAAAATCGGGCAGGATCGAGGCCACGTCGTTAAGCAAAGACCTGGTGATCACAGAGACACCTTTTCAACTCAACTGTCCCCTCTTGCCTCCTACGTGGCTGCTATTTAAAGCAGTGCCTCCAAGTTCTGCGGGTGGATCCCTGCACTAAACCCTGAATGTAGCTATTAGGAGCCGTGCTCACTTAGCAGGAACTGAAATCTGAGTTGGAAATTGTAGCCAAATTCCAACACCCTCCTCTCCTGTTTATGCAGCTCCTTCCCACCATGCAGCAAGACGTACGTTAGTTCACTGGGTACGTTCTGTCTCTGCTGAACTGCCTTCCTGCCCCCACAGCCTTCCTCCCAAACTTTCTAAATGAGAAGGCTCCAATCCCCGGTGTGATTCCCACTTTCTAAGAAAAACTCCCTTTTTTTTCTCTAGAGGAAGCTGAGAGCTCACCCTCCTGTCCCTGTGGGTGCTGCAGCCTCCACTTCCAGTACAATATCTGGGAATATAGGATTGCAGAGCTGCAACCTGAGAATAACAATTGCATAGGGGGTAGGAGAGATATGGCCAAACGCCTCATTCACACTTGAAACTGCTTAAAGACAATAAGCTCTTGACACTCTTCACCTTTACTAACTCATTCTGTGGAGATTGGTCGTCGTTACCTGCACAAGAATTAAAAAGCCCAAGTGAATCCCCTCTCCTTGTCTTTGGCATTTGGATAAACCAAGCTATAGGCAGGTTAGAGTGGGGCTCCACATCCCAGCAAACCACACCACACTGCTAAGGAGAGGCAGGCTTCTGATGGGCCTTCAATGCAGCCCTAATAGGAACTAAATACATGGGGATTTATAGGGTTCTTTGCTGTCTGAGCCCACACCTGCCCCTTCAGGGGCTGTAAGAGTGGAAGACCTGTATCACTGAGGGGGCAGATGGAAGCAGAGAATATGCACAGGGTTTTCAGAGGTCCATGAGAATACTTTCGGGGGTCCTCCACCCTGTGCAAGTCTTAACAGTCACATTGCCTTGTCTGGAAGCTGATTACTTGCCTTTGAAGTGACTGGGTATGGTTCTGTGATCAGCAAGTGTCAAGTTATGCAGCTGTTAAAAACTAACAGGGGGCACTTAAAACCAGGCAGCGTCACCCAGGTGGGAACAATGGCTCAGAAGTTACTTCAGAGAAAGTGGAGCTCCAGACCACACGGTTCCCGTGCCAGAGACAGGGCAGCTACTTCATTAGAGAGCTTCACACAGAGAGCCCTGAGCTCTGGCATTCCCAGCCACAGGCAGAAACCAAATCCCCCTGGAATTCAGCCATCTGCTGTAAGGCTGTGCCCTAAACCTTTGGAGGTGCTAAGCCACAAGCAGCCACATGCAGCCTGGCAGAGCCCGCTTGGAACCTTCTCCCCTGCCAAGGAGACCAAAGGAAAAAAAAAAACAACAAAACAAACCAAAATAAAAAAAAACCACCCCAAAACCAAACCCCAAACCCAACCCAACAACCCCCAAACGAAATCCTAAATTTCAGACGATGTCCATTTCATAAAAAAAGGGGGAAAGAATTTAGCTGGAGACGTTTTGCCACCCGAGTGCCGAGTTTGCTGGATCGATAACCCATTGCCACTGCTCTCCCTTTGCTACTATATACACACTGATGCCGAGGTCCATAGATATCTTGCAATGCCCTGTGCTTGACCTCTGAATGGGAAATGCTTTGGAATGTCCATAGACGGGAGGATGGAACTCAGGGGAGGAGGTTTCCGGGGGAGGGCGGGGG